>JARHVA010000877.1:3407500-3697500 GCA_037957365.1 Torreya grandis | reverse complement strand
GGCATTTTTCTACCAAAATGGGCAATTTAAATTTTTGAATTTCAAGAATAGATTAGTGAGGTGTTTTGGTGTCTTCTTTGAAAATATAATATTTTATAATGTTTTAAAAGATCCTATAATGTCTTATATAAGTTATTTTATGTGTTCCACATTCAATTCATTATCTTTAATAATACAAATCAATAAACCTTGCATGTAACTACCACCCACATTGGGTTGGCAAGACAAGAATAAGTTATTCACATGTTTTAGATATATAGAATGATAAAAAATGTTGTGTGAGATTAAAAGTTAAATAGGATAGATATCCTAAAATAATAGAGTATTTATGTCTAATAAAGAAGAAGTAAAAGTACAATAATTGAGAAGAGACTGCCTACCTTTCTAGATTTCTATGTATGACTATTTTATATTGAATCACATCAATAATGGAAGAATGTTTGAAAGGAATATGGTGTATCAATTTAATGTTCTTGTTTTATAACCATATTTAAATTATTGTTTCTTTTAAGTAGTGTGTATTTATTTTTTATTACTTGTAAATGAGAACTTATAGATACAAGCTAGAAGATTCTATTTTTACACAAGAAATATAGCATGGTAATTTGTTTAAGAAGATCATCTAAGAATTTCAAAGTGAATAAATTATCGTAGTTAATTTTTTTAGTATCTAAAGATCCTTTTATAGGCTCAATAAATCATTTGGATATGTAAGGTGCAATTTTAAACCTCATTGTTATAGACATAGCCCATTTAGGAACAACTCTATAGTAGTCTAACCAAGAAGTACAAGAAACTTTATATGGTGGATGTTAGTTTGAGAATCTTAGTGGGTGAATTAAATTATAGTAATGGGTAGATTTTTTCTAATTTTTTTATTTTATCCAATTGAGGGATCAATAAATCTTAGAAATTTAAGAAACTTATAATATTGTAACATAGTCCTCATGTTTCTCATAAAATTTTGTGTATGGAAATTTTGAAACCATTTAGAGTGTGACTAAAGTAAAATAATGGTTTGGAAGGTGTAATATGCTTGGGAATACATAAACCTTGATTTGGGAATGATTAAAATTGTTTTGAATTCAATTAAACCTCTTTTTCTTTCCTCTTTGCCTATATAGTTTGTCATGCATGCATAAAAATTGTTTATTTTGTTTGTTGTACTCAATTGAAGAAGGATATTAGATTTATAGAAATTGGAGAAGGACAATAAAGTCAAACTATAAAATTACCAAGTGATTTGATGTCTTGAAGTGGTTAGAGTCTCTCTTAAACTCATTTTGTCACATCTTGGCCTATACATGCTTATTTCCAACCAAGCTAGGGTTTTTTAAACTAAAAATGGAATAAATTTTAATTCCACCCTTAAAAATTCATGAAACTTTTTAACATCACGTAACTCAACATGATATTTAATATTATAAAGGTTTTATATCCATACAATATGGCCTAGTATATAATCTATGACTGTGGGGTGGTTTTAGGCCTAGAGAGACCTAATTAAGAGAATAGAGTCATGAGTTAATAGGTTTGCATTGGGATCTAGGCATTGGAACCTTAGGTGAATTTTAAAGAAGGAAATGGGTATATAAAAATGGTTTTGTTTTGATTATCATACATTTGTATAGTTTTAGACAAGGAGGTTTATGTGTTTGTAGGGATACTGAAGAAAAGGGCTTAAAGAGAAAGTACAGAAGGTCAAAGAGTTTTTGGGCACAAATTGTGTCATTATAAAGAATGTACAAGAGGTTTAAATTTATTCAGGTTGAGGTTTATATGAGCCTAGATAAAATTAAATAACCATGGAATCGTGATTTAGGATTTCAAGCCAATGAATCTACATCAAAGAGAGAGAGAGAGAGAGAGAGAGAGAGAGAGAGAGAGAGAGAGAGAGAGAGAGAGGCAAGTTAGAACAAGTGATGGATAATGTGGCATGATTTTGTACAAGATAATGAGGATAGTGATCAGTATAAAAGAAAGTAGAGGTACATTAAAGAGTGAATGTCTTAAAATCAAGAAGGATTATATATTTACAAGAAGGCTAGTGAGTCTTGAAAAGGTAAGATTAGTTAAGCATAGTCAAAGAAATAAATAATGTACCTACAAAAAGGAATCAATTCAGAGATGAAGAAAGTAAACAAGTGAGAAAATAGAGATAGGATGATAAGTTATGAGGTTGTAGGCCTTGATTCTACATCAAATTATAAGAGATGATTAAAAAAGGATTAGTGAGACCCAATGTGTCTCCATGAGGAAAACCGAACATCTTTACAAATAATAAGGATTGATCATTAAGACTATGCATTGATTATAGGAAATTGAACAAATCAACCATTAAATATATATATCCTTTTCTAAGGATTGATGATTTATTTAGCCAAATGAGAGGAGCTCAAATCTTATCCAAGATATATTTTAGGTCAAGGTATCAATCAAGGAAGATGGCATATCAAAGATAATGTTTTACACTCGATATGGTCACTATGAGTTTTTGGTGGTGCCATTTAGGCTCACAAATGCACCAACGGTGTTCATGAGTGTAATGACCAATGTCTTCTACATGTACCTAGACAACTTAGTTCTCATATTCCTTTATGATATTTTGATATATTCAAGGTATAAAGAAGTGCATGAAATGCATTTAAGATAGGTTTTTTAGTGTTTAAGGGAAAAAATATCTATGGAAAACTATATAAGTGCACATTATTCTAATAAAATGTGTAATACTTGTATGCAATCATAAATGCATCATGTCTATAAATCAATCTTGGCTCGAAGGAGATATAGCATACCTATACTTCCGATTGGGAATACATTTGTTAAGCAGGAGCATGACCAATATAGGGATATGATAGACCTGATTAGGGGATCACTTATCACAATAAACCATGTTATAAAGGGTTCTAAAGCATACAATCTAACATAATCATGTAATAACCCTAAAAGCATCCTAGGTTTAATAGTTCACTTATGTCTAATAAACAAGAAAGTAAATCTAATCTAGTGCTCACCAAAGCTTGTGGAACAATATAAGGGGTTAGTAAAGAAATAAAAACATTTATAAGAGAATCTCAATTAAGCTAAGTATGAGTAAGACCCTAATACATGGAATATGAAGAGTAATATTATTCAAACCAATACTTATGCTACTTCTATCTACTAAAGAGAGGAGAACAAAGTTAGAATATACTTACCTGAATGTGAACCCATAGAGACTCAATATTTCCCTTATCTAAAGGGTCTTTGTAAGAGGTTGTTTTTGTCTTTAATGATCACTAAGAAAGGCTAAAACATCCAAGACTTATCCACAAGACTAGATTCTCCAAGTAGAAACCCTAAGCTAAGACTCCTCAAGTAGAATGGTGGAAGAGTGGATTGTAAAGAAGCACAAAAAAATAATAACTCTTAATTTCATATTGAAATAATTATTAAATTATCTTGTATTTATAGCTACATCTTACCCTAAATCCTTTTGAATATGTCAGTTGTATGAGATCGACCCAGTCAACTCTGTATGTTTTTGGTCAATTAATCACTAGGTCCTGAGCTAAGTTGGCCAAATGGCTGACACAACTCTCAAGTTAAAATATCTAAAAATAGTATAGGGTTAACCTATTTGACCCTATATATTAATAAAAGGCTAAAAAATATGCAGGGTTGACCTAGTCAACCTAGTATAGTCGATTGTCAAAAGGGGATTAAGGTCAGGAAAAGAAGGATGAAAAGAGGAAAAATATTGGAGGAGTATGAAATAGAGAATTAATAGCTTAGGTAATGGTTTTAGGACCTATTTGTATTGGTAATAATTTGGTAATAAAGAATAATAATCATGTGAATCACCAAAGGTCTGCCCACCCCTTTCTCGATGCACCCCTTAGGGCATGCACTCACAGAGATTGAGTCTCGATAGGTTCCTACAAGATATAAATCATTGGTATTTGATAAAAATTAAAAATATTATGTGTATACATATGACACATTCAAATATCATCATGTGCCACTAAGGTGCAATAAGGGATGGTGTTTCGATAAAGAACAAGAAACATAATGTTGAGGCTAAAAAAAGTTATAGTATTTTAAAGCATAAAATAACTAAAAGTAAATGATTAAAAGGGGAAATAACTAAAAATTAAATGTGATGCATACCTTTAATTATAATTGTCACTAGATATTTGTCTATTGTGTTGTTATTTTTTATTATGTAGGGTATAGAGACTAATTTTGATAAACCCAAGATTACAAAACTAAAGAGAAACAACAAAAAAACATAAGAAATCCAAGATAAGTGGTGCTATGAGGATGGGACATACTTGGGAATTTAGTAAGTTGGAGTGATATGTGATATGTTAAACCAAATTACCAAGTCAAAAATAAGAGTAAATCGAGTAACCCAAAATCCAAGGCTACTAAAGACTAAAAAACTCAAACAAGTAAACCTTGAGTAAGAAATGCAAACACTCCAAGTCAAACCAAGGATAAATGTCAAAAAGGATGGTAATCAAAAATCAATAAAAAGAAGAAACAAAATGGTAAAAAAACATTGATGAGTGAGTAGTAACAATCCTTATCTCACTCAACAATGGAAAAAGGGTACGAACTCATGTGTCAATAATAGTAGGATGGTAAAAAAATGATAAATGGTAAAAGGAAAGTAGGACAAGTCTAGAAATGTAAAATTATGGTGAAAAATAAACATGTAATCCATTGTTGCTCAAACATGTTATTTCGCTCTAAGGATAGATAAAACTTAAACAAAGTAGTGCTAGCATGTTTTTAAGAGGTGAAGAAGAAGAAATTAAAGAATAAGTGAAAATATATTTGGAATCATAATTTTTATATCAAGGGGGGATATGAAATGGGTGGAGAGTAGAATTAAGGAAAAACCAAGGTAGAGGAACTCTTTATCAAAGTCAAGACACTCAAATTAGGTTTGTCAAAACAAGAGGAATTTTGACCTTAATGAATTTGAATAACTTATATTATCCACACAAGTCTTAGGTCAATAAGTGATGTATACAAATCAATCCATGAAGTCTATATGCATGAAAAGTAAAATGGACCTACCTTCCCACAACGTGGTCCCCATTCCTCAGGACCCCCTACAGAGCTATCAATCTACTACAAAGATTGGGTACTTATGTGAGAAATTAGGTATCACCATAGAGTTTTTTTAATTCCCCTATTCCAATCTATTGGCCCACCACACCCCAATGGAACTCAACTCTATGTGAGGCCAACTGTGGAGTTTGAGCTTTAATTAGAGATAGGAGATGTGTTTGTAATCACATATTTTGGTGTGATTTAACTTTTGATATTTGTATTTTACCTTTTAGATATCATTTCCTTTTGATTCAAATGATTTGGCTTTTAACTTTCTTGATAAATTTTCTATTCCTCCTCCATATGGATTTAGAAAACCAAACATGGGTGCTAAATATGACTTTCACTTTAATACTTTGGACTTGGTTGTTAAGAGAGAGAAACTTTAAAGAGCATAGGGTCTAATAATCTCATAAATCTAGGTAAAATAAAAGTGACATCTTGACTTTGACCTTGTTTTATCTAATGTGGAATGAAAGAAAGGGGAAATCAAGAGGAATGACACATGGAACAATTTGAATTATTTCAAATCACAAAAAATGTGACAAAGGGTAAAAAGAGATAAAATGATAGTAAAGTGTGATTCCTTATCATAAGAATAAGGTAGATGGAGTAAAACATTCTAACATAGATTATTGTGCAAATTCCATCTATCAAAAAGAAGCAAAAGCTAAAGTTGAGAACAAAAATCAAGAACATGTAACCATTGAAAAATGTATTCTAGAAAAATAATGAAAATATGGTAATTTTATAAGGAGGCTCGAGTATTATCCATGGTTTTACATTATAACTTCATAAAAGAGAAACCCACGAGGGTACCAAAAATTATGTATGTGAAAATAAATGAGGTATACAAAAGATGGTATTTTGTGAGGAGTATTGGGTCTTATCCATAGTTTTACAAATGAAATCACAAAAGAGAAACCCAAGGGGTGCCAAAAAAGAATGTAAAAAGAGTAAATATAAAGAAGACTATGGTACATCAAGAAACCAAAAGACCAAAAATGGAGGACTAAAGTTTTGTTAAAAAAAGAGAGAATTTTTCTAGAGGGAGAGACCCATGTAAGTAACCTGCAAAAAGTGTTAGATAGATATAGATATAAAGCATGAAAAGAAGAAAATGTTTAAGCAAAGTAATTTTTAAGGAATTGTGCATTGGTGAGCTCTTTGAAAATATGGCCTTCATTGCTTTGAAGGTGGTATGTACTTGGACCAAGAATATTTTTAACAAAATAAAGGCCCCACCACTTTTAGGTGTATTTACCTTCTTTATCATGGGTGTAGTCTAATTTAAGGACAAGAACACCAACATTAAATGTGCAGACTTTAACACATTTGTAATGTTGCTTGGAAATATGATCTTTATATTGGTGGTTATGTTGTAAGGCAGAAAGATGATGTTCATCAAGGAGATCAAGGGAATGAAGACAAGTTTCACATAATTTTTCATAAGGAATGATACCATGAAGAGATATATAAAGAGAGGGAAGCTCAAATTCTAGAGGAACAACTAACTCAGAACGATAGACTAGAGTGAATGGTGTTGCCCCAATGGAAGTATGTATACTAGTCCTATAGGCCTAAAGAGTAGGGTAGAGATGAAGATGCCAATCCGTGTGGGTTTCACAAATTATCTTTTGGATAATTTTGTTGGGAATTTTCTAGTGGCATGAGCTTGACTATTGCATTATGGATGATAAGGCATAAAAAATTTGTGATTGATCTTAAATTTAGTACAAAGTTGTTTAACATGTTTATTTTTTAAGTTACCACCATTGTCTAAAATAATGATATGGGGAACACCAAAGTGTCAAATGATTTTATTAATAATAAATTTGGAAATGGTAGGATTGGTGATGTTAACATGGGGCATGGCTTCTACCCATATGGTAAAATATTTAGTAGCGGTGATGATAAAAGCATACCCATATTGGGAGAGAGGTAATTTTCCAATGAGATTGAATCCCCATGTGGAAAAGAGCTAAGGAGATTCAATAGTTTGAGTTTGGATAGAGGTGAATGAATTAGTTCATCATGAAGCTAACAAGAAGTGCACTTGTTAGCATATTCAATGGCATCCTTTTCAAGAGTAGGCCAATAGTAATCCATACATAGGCATTTGAGGGCTGTATCATGTTCACTACATTTACCACCATAAATTCCCCCATGTGCTTATTCAAGAAGAGGAAGAACCTCATCTTGTATAACAAAATGGAGCAAAGTACCTTTAGCACTATGATAGTAAAGGATGTTGTGTCAAAATACATACTTTAAAGTTTGTTTAAGAATGTGTGTCTTTTCATGAGATTCTAAATTAGGAGGATAAGTTTGGTGCTCTAAGAATTGGATAATGTCTTTATACCATGAGATTTATCAAATAGTATCAACATCGATGTGGAAAATAATCAAATCTGGTGGTTGAGTAGAAGATGGTGATTTTCTTATTTGTGTAACAAAAGTAGGGTCAGAATGAACTTGGTGTGGATGAAAATTAGCCATGAAAGTTTGATCTCTAGGGATAGGCTCAGTAGTGAAAGAGATAAAATACTTAGCAAATTGGTTGCAATTTGATGATAAGTAATGAGGTTGTCACTTTTACATTGATAATCACCATTAACTTAGAGGAAAATAAGCTAATAACCACCTAAAACATATAGGTATTAAATGTCTAAATCAAGAGTAGCTCGCATGCCTAAGATGAGGGCTTCGTATTCAACCATATTATTAGTAACATCAAAGGTGAATGAAAAGCTAAAGTTATGATCTTTCCAAGAGGACTTGCGAGAATGCAACCTGCCCTAGATCCTTGAAGGCATTTAGCACCATCAAAGTGAAGGGTCCAAGTATCCTCATACAAGTCAACATTGATTTCAAGAAGCGCCTCGATAACTATTTTTGGTTTAGTATTATCAGAGGAAATAGAGGATTATTCAAGATTATTTACTTTAATATCAATGGTAAAATTATGAAAATAATATTTGAGAGAAATAGATTTATTAAGACCTTTAATATAAAGGATATTATCATCAGGAAGATCATCTTGGAGGGAAGAAATAGTTGGTATAGGAGCTATGGTAAGTTGATCATCTATGACTTGCCCTTTGACAACATTTTGGGTGATGATGTAGAGATCAAATTCCATAAAGAGGACCATCCATTTTCCAACTCTATCTCCAAGAAGAATATATTTGGAGAAGTGATGAAGGGGGTTGGAATGAATGATGACATAATTAGTTTGGTAAAGCATGTAATGGCAAAGCTTTTTAGCTACAAAATAGATGGTGAGGTAATCACGTTAAATTTTGGTATAATGTGTCTCATAATCAATGAGGCCTCATCTAATGTAATAGATAGCATACCCTCTTTTAGTATCATCATGTTGAGCAAGCATTGCCCCAACTGTTATGGGTATGCAAGAAGTATATAAAACCAAAGATTGATCATTAGAAGGAGGATAAAGCATAGGTAGGTGAAGTTGTGCCTATTTAATGTTATCAAATGATTTTTGACATGGGTCCATCTATTCTAAAGTAGTGACTTTTTTGAGAAGGGAATTGATGGAGTGGATGAGATAAGCCATTTCAAGGACAAATCATCTAATTTCCCCAAGTTTGCGTAAGTAAATATGTCAAGAATAGAATGAGGAATGGGCATGTTGATGATGGCACTAATCTTGGTAGGGTCAACATCAATTCCATGAAGAGAGACTAGGAATACTAAAAAAATTCTATATGTGACACCAAATACACATTTGTGAGGATTGAGTCTAACCCAATATTTAAGAAGATGATCAAAGATGATAGTGAGATCAGATAGATGAGTCATATGACTTTTGAATTTAGCGATAAGATAATCCATATAAGTTTCAATAGTTTTGTGGATAAGGTCATGAAATATGTGAGTCATTGTGAATTGGTATGTATCTCCATAATTTTTGAGGCTGAAGGGCATTTTGATATGATTCTAATTATATCCTGAGAAGCCATCCATAAGAGAGAACATTTTGTAACCAATTATGAAATTGATGATGGCATGTATTGAAGGTAAAAGGAAGTTATCCTTGGGACAAGTAAGGTTAAGATTATGGAAATAAATACAAATATGAATGACCATAGTGACCTTTTTCTAAATGGGGATAATGTTATAAACCCATTCATGATAATCCACTGGTTTAATAAATTAACATCAAGTAGTTTGATGATTTCCTAGTGACATAGAGTGGAAATATCAAGTGGAAATTTCATTTGTTTTTGACACATAGGTTTGGCATCAGGATAAGTAATGATATTATACACCACAATGTTAGGGTCAATACTAGGCATGTCCTCATAGGACCAAGCAAAAATCTCATGATACTTGTCAAAGAATAAGTTGAAATTATCATGTCCAGTAGGTGAGAGTTCATGAGAGACAATAATTGGTCAAGGATGAGATGGAGTATCATATTCAATATGAGTGGTTTTTTCAATAATCATGGCATTACCATCTTGAAAGTGGTATGGTGCATTAGGTAAGGCTGAAATTGGACTAGTTTTAGGATCAATATTGGCAACAAAGTTGTTAAAACAAGGGGTATTAGTTTTAAAATTCCCAAGTGTATGATGTTGCCAAGGAAGTTGAGGTTTGTGGACATGAATTAGTTTAAGGATATATTTTTCACTAATCAAGTTAGGAAGAGGACCATAATACTCAATATATAATTTAAGATCTATAACTTGGTTACCATGGCTATCATACTCGGAATGGACTTGATGAACATCGATTGCCCTGGAATTAAGTGTAATCTTGGGAGTATAAGTAGATATAGAAGATGGGATCATAATATTAATGGGTTCATTGATGGTAGAAGGATTAGAGGTAATGTTGGATTAATAGGTGGTAAAGAAGATATAGGAATTTTTGGAGGTTCCAAAGGTATGATTTTCTTTACCACCCAATGAGTATCAATAAGTGGAAAATTAGTAGGAGGTACATAACCTTTGGGATATATGTTATGATCCATAAAAATGGTGTGCACATCTTGATTAAAAGTATGAATTAGTGATAAGGTTTTATGATAATGTTGGACATCCAAGTCTCGAGATTGAGATTGGGCCATTATATAGTTATCATCATATGTTGGAGAAATTGTACATGCTTGAGAATTTGGGAGAGTTTTAGAAGTTGATCCCAATGTTATTAAATGTATGAGGAGACATAATGAGAGGATATTAAAATAATTTGGCCACTCCAAAGTCATTGTAAGTGAAGGCATCTTTAGGTGAATAAGGCTTCTGAGCATTTATAGAGGGGAGAAATTGGTAATCTCATTAATAAGATGAGTATTATAGTCTCTTGGTAATATAAAAGGTGAAAGAAACTCTAAAATGTATGGAGGTAGCTTAGTGTTATTATAATTACATTGTAACTCATTAGGCTCATCATCATCAGAAATCACAAGTGTCACTTGTAAATCAGGATTAATGTTGATGAACTCAAGTAAAGGAGCACTATTGATCTTAGGAATAGTAGGAACATGATATTGGTATTTGGGATTAGGAAGCTGAATACTTCATGGGTTGGGATCAACTTCATGATTATACCATTTTCCATTATGTAAGAATTGAATGCATTGGTTACCAGAAGAAATAGTAGCCCTCATTTGATGAGTCCATGGATGACCTAGGAGTATGTTATAAGATAAAGTTAAATCAAAGACCATAATATTGGTTTGAATAGTCTTTGGGCCAATGGTTAATGAAAGACAAATACAACTAAGTGGCTTTTGATTTGTTTTATAAAAACCATAGTAGGTAAGACGTGTTTATTTAAGATGATCCTTGTTATAAACAAGTTGTTGGATAAGCCAAAAAGATGTCACATTAATACGAGAGCCTTCATCAAGTAGAAATTTATGAATAAGGGTAGTATTAATGGATATTTTGATAAAAAGTGGTGCATCATCAATACAAAAAAATAATTTCATCATTGATCATGTCCTCTTCAAGGAATTCAATGGAAGTCTTGGAAGGACACATAGTTTCAATGGTATTGACATTGGTAGGTTGAGAATCAGTAGAAGGTAGTTCTTCAATTATGGAGGATGGATTTTCAATTTCTTTTATTTGTTGCATAAGGAACTTATGATGATAGGGTGAAGTGTGAACCAACTCCATAAGTGGAATTTTACAAGGCATAGATTTAAGTTATTCAAGAAAGTTCCAATGTGATTTAGAAGAACCAACATGAGTTTTGAGAGGTAAAGTAGATTTGGAAGGTATATATGTGTTTTGAGGATCGAAATTAGGATATGGTTCCTCTTGGGCTTTTGAAGTAATATTAGTGGTGGTATTATCTTTAAGAAGTTATTCTTATAAAGATGGCTTCTTAGGCTTGGTATAAAAAATCTTTGTGAGTTAGTTTGTGATGATAGTTGACCTTAGCAGTGTTGACATATTGATAATTATTATAATATTGGTCATAATAATCATCGATGGCATAACATCCTTGGTATTTGGTTGATTATTTGAAAAATATTTTTTTATTTGAGGTAGAAGCTTTAGAAGCTTGTCATTTTTGAGAGGCAGTAGTGTACTCTTGAAGATGAAGGATGATCATAGATTCATGATTAAATGAATCACCAAGCATTTAATAAGTAACAAATTTAGTGAGACCTCTACAAGATTCATGAGAATGCCCAATGTCAGGATGGAACCAACAAAATAGATTGGGGTCATACCACTTAGGAGGAGCATTGAGATAGATGAAAGGTTTAGTCATGTAAAATGTGAAATTATACAACTTTAGTATGGCTAAGACACTTAATCCATAGGTCCTCCTATTGGTTCACACAACCCTTCTAGGCTACTTTTTTCATTGATTCCTAGTCATCTAAAGCTTTTCAAACTTAGCTTTTTCAGACTTAGGCAACCCTTTTGAGCCTAGATCCATCTCCCCAAGTCTTTTTACCTCTATAAAATAGTGCCCAAATAGGACATGAGTGCTAGAACCTGGGTGTCCTATTTTTGGTGTTGTTGTCCCAGTTCACTTTTTATCCTAATAGTCATATTCTTTTGGTTCCTTATCTTTTCCTTTGTCAGCCTAATGCAAATTTATTTAACCCATGATCATTTGTTTCCCTATAAAAATCCATTCTACGTCCATTTATAAGGGTTGGCACTCATTTTTAAGAGAGACACAAGAATACAATCAAGTACACTCAAGAACTCTTCCCTATTCTTTGTATACAACCTTGCAATATTATTCAAAGCTTACTCAAGTCATTGAACCAGTCCCTAGCCAACTAAAGAACATCCAATTTCACATTCTATTTGCATTAATCATACACAAATTACACAAGCACTTCAATGGGAAAAATACATTAGCTTGATCCTTCTTTGAATTATTGGTATGTAGAAAGTGTGCCCACACACAGGGTGTGAAGTGCATCTAGTGTATCCTTTACACACTAACCCCTTCTCTCTCTTTCCCAAGTTTGCATTCAAGTTCAAGCACTATGAGTTATTAAGATTTTTAAAGACTAAAACAAGCATAGAGCAAGATCTATGAAGTCATAAACCCTAAAATTTCAATGATAGGGCAACACAAGCATTCTGAACAGAACCCAAAAAGCTTTCAATCTTAAGACAATAACACTAGAATAGGACTACATCACTAAAACCTAGGGTGTCTTATTTTTTGTTCTCCTATCCAATCAAGAAATGAAGTCTAGAGACCTATTTTTGACTATTTCTCAATCCTACTCCTCCAATATCAGACCTTGCCTTAGTTCAGATCAACCATAATAAGCTAAGTTATAATCTCTCTCACGTCCTACTATATTTACCAAATGCAAAAATATAATCTATTTACACACATCAGTAGGTTAATTCTTGCATATTTATTTAATGATTTACATTGCTCAGTGCCTTTATTATTTAAGAATATAACTCCAATATTTTGAAAATAATAAAACATTTGGTGAACCCAACTTACTTTGAATTTTTGCACCAAAAACATAAGAAACCCTAGGGCTATTTATTTTTTATTTTTTTACAATATTTTTTTGTTTTTTCATAAATTTAAAAATAGAAAAAGTACAAATTAATTGAAATATTTTCAATAAATTCACCCAAACCCTAGTTTGCACATACTAGGTCCTATTTGCATACAAACACTTTCAAACCACTAGGAAAAATATATTGTTAATTTTAGAAATATTTTCAGATTTTTCCTAAATTTTTCAAGCTAAATTCTACAAATTCTTAGCAAAATTTTAAAATTATCATACTAATTTTGATAAAAAATATTTTCAAACCCTAGTTACATCAACTAGTTCCCAGTTATTTTTTAGGCATATTCCAAGTCATTTTCTACATTTTTAGTTGCATATCTAAATTAGAAAATAAATTTTAAATTCAAAAGTTCATAGTATTTTGAAAATAATATTTCTAAGAAATCCCTAGTTGCATGCACTAGCTCCTTTTTGATTCTTGAGGTATCACATTACATTCATAACCAAATTACAAAAATGATGCTCAGTTATTTACAAATTTTTCTTACATTTCTTGCAAATAACAAAGAAATCATAATAGGCCCTATCATGTACATGAATGATGAAGTCTATCATATGTTAGTACAAAGTTTCATTCTCTACATTTCATGCATATTTATCATTATATTAGATGATGTTAAACAATTTATTCTTAAAAATATTAATCCATCTCTTGTATCACCTCCCTTGGAGCCTCTTCCCCATACCAAGTCCTATTGCATGGTCCATTTTACTCTTCCCTAGGTCACTACCCATCGCTAAAGATCCCAATTGACACCTTTTGTTCCTCCCCCTCCTTGACCTATCAATTTTCTTCATTTTCCTCCCATAACAACTACAACTCCTATACAGATAGTAGATAATGTGGTTAGAGCTATTACTAGACATGCATTTATGCCTCCTCCACTTACCTAGGAGCCCCATCCCAAGCTCAACCAACCAACATAGGTAGATTCACACAAAGCATATGACATTGTTGATTAGTTGAGAAACACTCTAGCTAAAATTTCCATGTTAAAACTACTTTAGAAAAATAATGTATTTAATGATAATATTTATCAATCACTCACTCACACTTCTATGCCTCTTGATTTGGAACCTTCTTATTTTACATCAGTGGTAAATACTCTAAAAACTAAGAAGATACAATTTCTTTGATAATGAGGACATGCCTTCTCAAATGGTTATTGATCAAAAAAATTCACTATTCATATAAGTACAAGTCAAAACCAATGCATTCAAGAGAGTTCTCATTAATAGTGGTTCTGGACTAAATTTATGTAATATCACATTCTTACAGGACATGGGTATATATTTGGCATCAATGTAAAAAACATATAAGAACATTCAAGGGTTTGATGATATACCATAATAGACTTTGGGTATTATTACTTTGGATATCATGGTGGGACCAAAAACCCTCTCCACATAGTTCTAGGTCATGTTAGGTCCTCTCCACTATAATATTTTACTTGAATGACCTTGGATACATACCATGGGTATTATTCCTTCTACTCTCCATCGATGTATTAAGTTTATCCATGAGGGATATTTATACACATGTCTGGTAGACAACCAACCATTGAAATATTATCAACTTACAAAGTCATCTTCAACTATTTCATTAGATGGGATACCATATCTCATAGTAAAACCACCACTTCATAACATTTCTCTTGATCAAATACATACATATGAAGTTGGAGAGACTAGCATTTCCCACACTGCTTCACTTACAGTTGCATCATCATCGCCAACTCTTTTGCCAACCACAATAACTTCTACCATTATATCTACTCTATCGATCATAGTTTAGACACCAATTACACATCCACCGTCATTGATAGTAGCACCAACAGTTTCAGTTAATTCCATAGTTACTCCACTAGTTATATATATTTTAGTAGTAGTACCATCTTCTACTATTGTAGCTAATGAGACTCCTATATCACAGTTACCCTTGGTGGTAAATTTTGAGTTACCATATGTACATAATGTTGATATAGATTCAAAGGCTTCTTTAGATCATGATATGACACCCACACTTATAGATGATTATGTATGTGGATTAAGATTTACATAAGTCAGCCTAAAAGAGTATCAAAATGACTCTAGATCTCTCATACCACATCCTACAGTGCTTTTAACATCTCACACTAGACTCTTGGGACATCCTCCACATTCATGACCATCATCAGATCACTTGGCACATACAATTCACATGGTTACCTCTATGGATATAGAGCTAGTTATTCAAATTCAAGTAGGTATCACATAGTATAAACCATAGTTTATGTTATATATATTACTTGATCATGAATTGATCACATTACCTATAGTATGATATAGATCTATCAGTAGATTGTCACATCAAGATGGTCACCCATTTTTTACCTTTCATTAGATTACATGCCATGATACAAACTCATATACAGCCTTATAGTAGAGATTGAAAAAACTACAAGATCAAGGTATTATTCAGATTATAGCACCACTAGCTCCACCACTTCCACTGAAGTCACTTACTAGTAGGGCTAAATGTCTAAGAGTAAAATAATCATCTCTACCACTAGAGAAACCCTCAATTTGCCTTCGACATGATGACATCATGAACACAACACTTGTAGCATATGATGATACTTATGCTGATGATTATTGTGAAGACTTATTACCCAGTTAATACCAGATTCATGAGTCTGATTAACATAAATTTTCAACCCAAGGTACATATGCTTTTCAAGGATGTCAGCACTATTTATGCATTATTGATCTATAAATTATCTTACTTACTAGTTTCAGTACAATGAACTTTTATTGAATTCACTAGATAGTTATACTATGAAACTATTATAACATAAATATATAAATACTTCACACTTATGAATAACACATGCATCACACTTTATATAATAAAACTAATAATGAAATCAACTTACATAACACACTTAATTAAGGAGGGTTAGGATCTTCACTTCAACTCCTTTCGAGGTGGGCCTTCCTCTTTCAAAATTGAGTTCCAATCCTTCTCTAAGACACTTGCAAAAGCTTCTTACAAAATTAACCTTCTCATTACTCAGATATGTAGCAATTAGATATTTATATAAAAGATTATAATATTTAGAATGCAATTTCTTCTATAATTCTACTATTCTGTTATCATCTATCCAAATTATAATTTGATCTAGGTTCTATCATTAAATATAGAAGATAGTTTATTAGCTTTTAATCAAAAACACTAAACTAGGGAAAAATATAAATACTTAAGAAATACCCCAGTCAACCTTCAGGTGGTTAGTAACTAAAGTTACTTATTTTAGGCCTTACTAGGTTAAAGATAATTTTATATTATTTTACTATTTTACTTCTTTTTGTCTCCTTATTGTCCTTGTCTTTTGCATCTTTGGTAGCACATCCAAGTTTCCTTGCATATGGGGAGTTTATACAATAGTTATGGTCTTTTTTAATCATTCATTTGGTTCCCAATATATTTGAATGTGTCCTTAATATCTGATCATAATAATAGTTTTATTTTATGTAGTGGTTTTGGGTAACCTATAGATGAAAGCCTATAGTTACTGCAGGCAATTTATAGGGGCTACGGGAAACCTATAGGTGGAAGCCTACAGATGTTTTAGGAAATCTATAATGGCTATGAGAAACCTATAGGTAGAAGCCTATAATTTCTATAGGCAATCTACATTGGCTATGGGCAACTTATAGGTGGAAACCTACAATTTTTGTGGGCACCCTATAGGTGTTTTACCCAAACAATATTCTTGTAGCCTTACATTTCCCTTCAAATATTTGTTAAATAAAGTTACAAAAGTATAATCTAATCAAAGAAAAAGCATTATTAATTCATAACATAACATATATGTATATATATATATATATATATATATATATATATATATACATATACATATATATATATATACATATATATATATATATATATACATATATATATATATACATACATATATATATATATATATACATATACATATATACATATATATATATATACATATATATATATATACATATATATATATATACATATATATATATATATATATATACATATATATATATATATATATACATATATATATATATATATATATATATATACATATATATATGTATATATATATATATATATATATATGTATATATATATATATATGTATGTGTGTGTGTGTTTGTGTGTGTGTGTGAGTGTGTGTGTGTGTGTGTGTATGTATATATATATATATATATATCAATGCACACATAAAATCATAAATTCACTCATTCATTTATGTGAGTCATAGATGGTTATGGGGATTTACATACAAAAAGATATATACTAGGTATGGATGAGGTTATAAAATAGAGTAATTGGTGGCCTCATCACACCCCCCTACTTAACCTCTTGTTCGACCCTAAGAAAGCCTTGGCTACATTTTAAAATCATAGAATTTTCTAAAATTTAGGGGCTTAGTATAGCTTGACCCTTCAAAGATATAAAATCTATTAGCATCATCAATGTTCTTTCATCTTTGCTTCTCTACCTCTCTATCAACTAGGACCTTTCCCTCCCAATCAAGAATTGAGAACCAAAAAATATGAGGTTGAAACATCAATTCTAATCATTTTACCCTTTTTCTCCTGACAAGCTCAATATACATATATACTCTATGTATGGCCTCCCTAAGGTTTTGATGGAAATAAGGTTCCTTTCTTTTTAAAGCATCAAACAGTTTTGCCCATCTGTGAGAACAAAAAACAAAAATTAGCTTTCCATCTCCTTCTATAAGACTCAAATAATGATCTTGAACTTCTACTTGTTTTATTATGACCCATGTTTGTGGAGTACCTAAGTTCATGAAGGAGATCCATTCTTCTATTACATCATCTAGATTACATGATTCACCCCTAATCATTAGGGTAGCTTATTTTTCTTTTTCTTCATACTCCACCTATTTCCTTCTTCCTATTTTACTAAGAACATATGAATAAAATGCATTCAATTGGACATCTCTCAAGTATATGTTTGGATTCCAATCTAAATCACTGGGTACAACATATTGGTGTATGTAAAATTCACTTAACTATGCTTGGATATCAAGGTCAACATATCTATAAACTTCAAAGAAAGATTTAGAGTCACAAACCATGTACGACTGATCATTATATATCCTATCATATCTAAATTTAAGCCATCTCTCTTCTAAGTAGATAGTGTACACCCTAGAAGGTGATCTGCACTCCATTAATATTTTAGTGGTTTCATGCATTTTATTAATCTTTTCTTTCAAATACTTGATCCTAGTTTCAGCCATTTTCAATCTTTTTTAAAGTCATCTTATTTTTCTCTTATTTTAATATATACCTTAAATATTTGTACCAACTCCATGTAATAAGTTTCATCATCACCAAATTTTTATTAAAAAACATTTAGGAGATCATCAATTTCTACAGGCATGGTGGCTGAAAGATCCACATTAATAACTTCTTCTATTGTAGGTGTTTTTGTAGTGGGCAATGGAGGAGGAAATCTATTTTAGAAAGGTACCAAAGCTAGAGCATAATCTTTTGTAGGAGATTTTAAGGGTACATTAATACTATATATGGGCAAGGTAGATGAAGTTGTTGTAGGTTCCTCTAATAACCTTTCTCTTTCCATAGATGGTTCTATAAATTCTATTGCCCTCAGAAGTGTTTTCAGAGCTCTCTTACCTTTCAACTTTGTTATCTCATTCTTCAACCTATATATTTCTTTCATAACTTATTCCAAGGTTTGGAACTCCTAGACATTAGGAACTATCTCTTATTTTTCTTCTTCTTCCATAATCTTTTCTTCAACCAATTCTTCTTCTACTACAGGTTGATCTATCATTCTTCACTCTTCTTCTATGTACCCAATGTGTCTAAGGAGATCCATGTCTTCCTTAGTATATATGGATGGCTTGGGTGACTATATTTCTTTTTCCTTGGTAGATTCCTCTTTAGTAGACCATTCTACAATCTTGAACCCATCAGGGGTCCTTTGAATTCTGGACTCTTTCTTTCCCTTTTCATCCTGATTGATGTCTATGGATGAGGAGGATAAAGTTGTCTTTTAATTCTTAATTCTCTGAGATCTCCTAAGAGGAGGTCTCCTTATTCTTGATACAGGGGGTTTTTTTAATTCAATTTTCTTCTTCTTTTTAGGAGAAGTGGTTGTTGGAACTTGTTCTTCATATGTAGCAGTTGATGGAAGAACTTCCTCTTGCCCTGAAGGAACCATGGTGGAAGTATCAATATTTGGTGAGGAGATAGTTTGAATAGTGGAAGAAATAATATTTTCCTTAGTTTGTGTGGGTAGACTTTCCTCTTCTATGTTATCAAGGAGTAGTACTAGTTTCCTTCTCCTTCTTCTACCTGTATCAATTTTAGATGGACAATCAGTAGCTATGGGCTATCCAGTAGCACTAGTGCCCATAGTATCTTCTTTTGAAATTTATTGGGCCTACTCCTCAAGAGATTCCTCATTATTTTATTCTTCCTATTAAGGTTCACCATTCCCTAGGATTATAAATTATTCTCAACTGATGTTAGGTCTAATAATGTTTATTCCATGTTTGGTTATCAACCATATTAGGCAATGATAAGATAGGGCTTTCTCAACTGAGAGTATAAATTAGAGAGTACATTCCTTCATAGATCATATATCTAATAATGTATGAGGCTATTTCTCTCTAGGATATAGGTAGGATGAGTCTCTCCCCACCACCTTTTTTTAGTACTAGCCTTTCATCTCCCTGATAGAACTGTTGTCTAGCTTCTTGACCATTGAGTTTGTCTTACCAGTTCTCTCCTATACTGAGAAACCCAGTTGCCTAGCTTACCTATTCTTCAATGACTAAAAATGTAATGCCATGTATAATAGCTTGCTCTCCTATAAAGTATCCTACAAATTCCCTAGTAAGGGGTTTTGATAAATGCTATAATTTCTTAAAATAAGTGGTCCATCTAAATGTCTTGAAGATAGCCTAGCTAGCTAGGTATCCTTGAAGTTGCATATGATTTTTGGGTTCCATTCTCACAAATATCCCTCTCATTCTGCTAAGTTTATCTTTTTATCAATCCTTCCAACTATTAATTGGAAACACAATCTATTTGGTTTCTAAATTTTTCCTATAGCAAATCAAGGTTTGTTCAATAATGGTAGTTTGTGGTTACAGGTTGTAGGTTAAAAGTTATGGCATGCTTTAAAATTATGTGAATGGTTGTACTTACAAGGGAAAACAATGACAGTGATTATTTTCTCTATAGGTTATTATGGTGTCTAATCCTACACGTATGGATCCCGTAGTGTGTGGTATTATCACTCATAGTAATCACCCCTTCCCACATGAGCTTTTAGTTGTCCCCAAGTGACATGAAATGAGTAGGATGGAAGAGATAGAATGGGATCATGATTAGGGACATAAGTGTGGGTTGAGACATCATCATGAGGGTTTAAGTGTGGGTTGAGAGGTATTAATAAATGATGTGTTAATGATTTAATATACTTTTCAATATAATACATGTTGTATTAAAACAATAAATACTTTTCTATGATTAAAATATATGGTGTACCTTTTTAATAGTTTACCTAGGGTTATGCCAAGGATTTGCATGTGAATGTTTGCATATGATTAGTTGACAGAATGTAATGATTTTTTTGGTAGTTATAATTGGATTGAAGTGGGCCCCTTTGATTAATTATGAAATCACAAGATGTTAGCCTTCTATGGTGACCTTAGCTCACCTACATGTAATCATGACAGCCTACATGGAATTAGAACAAGGGTCTTGGAGTTAAATGAGAGATTATTACCCTCCTATAACAAGGTGGTTACTGAAAATCTATGTTATCCAAGTCAAGTGTTTTACAAACATGGAAGAAGGTAGTTGAGGCTATTGTTGCTTTGTGATCTTCCTCTATATGAGCTTGCTAATGATTTGTATCTATGTTATCTTACTCCCTATGGATTATGTGCCTAGTGAACTTTTCCTTTAGAAAATAGTAGGGTGTTCAAACCTGGGACCTATCTTCCAAAAATCCTAGATCTCATTGTGTGATAGAGTGAAATCATCTCCATGAAATAAACAAAAGTTGAAATTATTTCATGTGTGTCCCTATAGCCATAAATTTTGGTCTACAACATTCCAAATGGAGATTGGAAACGTATATTGTTGGCGTGGCTCTTCCTTATTATTCAAGGGTAGGCCTAAGCAAGGTTTTGACTTTTCTACTCAAATCCTCCTTCACTCCTCTAGATTTTTTGTTGTCTTCTATATATTTATCAAAAGCTCATAGTCAAAGCCATAGTTTAGAGTTTGTGAAGAACTATCCTGCATGTGCTTAGAGTGGTCTTAGGGTGTATCTTCAACAACCAGAGGTGGTTCCCATAGTAGTTATAAATTTATGCCCAACTATGGATAAGGTTCCCATATCATTTATGAAAGAGCCCATAGTAACTAAAGGAATACCTTCATTGACAAAGGTGCCTGTAGCAATGGTGAGGGAGGCGCCTAAATTAGCCATAGAATAGCCCATGGTAACTGGAGGAAGATGAATAGTTTTGCACATAATGATTATTTATTTTTGTTTTTTGTTTTTACCCCTAAATAGCTAGCAAGTTGGTTTTCTATTTAGGCCCATTTTACAGTTCTAGGCAGCTAGCAGGCTAGTTTTTTACCTAGAAACTACCAGCAATGCTCAAAAAAGGTTTTCAATATTGGTTTGTTTGGTTTTTTTACTCTAACTAATGCCTATAGTAGAATGTTTATTTTGGATCCTTACCAAGTCAGTAATGAGGGTGGCTAGTCAAGGACCAAGTGAATTTCTCAATCTTCATGCCAAAAGAGGGCTAAGATGTCCTCCTCTCCTTCTTCATCTATGTGTTGGTTGGTTCTCCTTTTATTTGGTGAGACATCATGCTGATCTAGCATATCATTGTATCCATTTTGTAATTGTGTGTGTATGTGCTTGGTAAACTCTTCCTGAGTGAGTGAATTTTTATACAATTTTAGTCTATGGCCATTGACCAGTAGATGGAATCTTATTGGATCAATGGTTTGGAGTTACACTACTCCATTGTCATAAACATGCTCAATCTCGAATGGATCAAGTCATCTAGTCTAGAGTTTATCTTTATGATCCTTGTATTTTAAATCAAAAAGAAGGGCCCAATCTCTTGTATTGAATTATCTAGTCTTAATGTACCTATCATGCCATCCAATCTATTAGTGTTGTACAAGTTATATGTTCTATAATGTTTGTTATCTATATTCATTTAAGGCATTCAGTTACATAAGCCTTTCTTTTTGTGCTTCAGATATATACATCCTAAGTGTTAGTGTTGTCTGCAAGGTCTTTTGTTCAAATTCAATTGGTAAAACAAGTTTTTCCCATAGACCAACTCATATAGGGTGAATCCTATAGTAGTTTTCCACATAATTATGTAAGCTCAAATAGTCTTAGGAACTCTAGCCTCCCAATCCTTATGGTACATACTAATAGTCTTGGTCAAAATATTTTATAACTCTTTATTGGTGACTTTCACCTGTCCATTACACTGTGGATCATATGGAGTTGATTTTTTATGTCTAATCTCGTATTGTTGGACCAAAATAGTAATTAAACTAGTATTGAATTGGGTTCCATGATTAGTGACTATTTCTCTTAGCACACCATATCTTGTGAATATTTTTTATAAAAAATTGCCACCTTCTCATCCCTAGCATGTGTAAGAGCCTTTACTTCTACCCATTTAGTGACATAATCAGTACATACAAAGATGTAATTTTTTTTTTATATTTTGGATCAAAAGTCCTACAAAGTCTAAGCCCCATTTTTGAAATGGTTTAAGCACCACTTGAGGCTACAAAGGCATCTCATCTAAATGTGTGAGTCTCTACATACACTGACATCTATCACAATGAGCAGTATACCTTATTACATCTTTATGGAGTGAGGGCCAATAATATCTTATATTCAAGATTTTTATTGTTGTATGCTTGGCTATAAAGTTCCCTCTATAGGGTTCATCATGGTAGGATTTAAGGATATTTGGAACTTCATCTTCTCTGAGACATCTTCTGATGATGGAGTTAGGCACAGTATAGAAAAGGAATCTGGATAGCCATGAATACTTACCACTTTTCTAAATCAAAGCTCTTTTTTTTTAGAGAGGAAGTATTGTAGAAGTAACCCTGTGGCAAGGTAGTTAGTAATATTAGCATACCAAGGTGTGATAAGGGTGAGGGATAATAGGTGCTCATTTAAAAATGAGTCATCCACTACAGTATCTTCTTGAGGGGATTATAAGCATGATAAGAAATCAGCCACGACATTGTCTCACCAGGCTTATCTATAATGGTTAGATCAAATTCTTATAATAAGAACAACCATGTTATCACTCTATCTGGGATAGTTGGTTTATTCATAAGGTATCGAATGGTTTCATGGTCTGTATGAATAAAGATGTGATACCCTAAAATATAATGATGGAATTTATTGATAGCATAAACTACTACTAAGAACTCTTTTTTAGTAACTATGTAATTTAATTTTGTTGCCTGTAGGTTCTTGCTTATAAAATATATAGCATAATTGAGTGCTTTCTATTTGTGGCCTAGCATAGCTCATAGGACAGTATCTAAAGCATCTATGTGAATATGGAATGGAAGCTTCCAATCAAGACCATGTAGAATAGGGGTGGTGGTCAATAATTCCTTTAATTATTTGAAGGTTGTATCACAGGTAGGAGTCCAGATGAATTCAACATTTTTAGTTAGGAAAGTGAACAATGGTGTTTCTGCTTTGCTAAAATTGTTGATAAATATCCTATAATAACTAGCATGTCCAAAAAAACTCTTGACGTCTTTCTATTTCTAAAGAATAGGTAGGTTTTTTATGATGTTGATTTTTGCAGGATCAACATTAATTCCTTCAGTAGATACATGGTGACCTAAGACAATATTTTTTTTCATAAGCATGTATTATTTCTTATGAATTAAAGACAAATAACATTCATGATAACATTGTATCACTTTATCCAGGTTATTTAGGTACTCATTAAATGTTTTTCCATAAACAATGAAGTCATCCATATAGAATTCTACACATTCATTAGCCATATCTGCAAAGATACTCAAGATAGTCCTCTAGAATGTTACAAGAACATTACACAACTCAAAAGGTAATATAGCATAATCATAAGTACTCTAGGGACAAGTGAAAGTGGTCTTCTTCTGATCCTCAAGAGCAATCCTAATCTGGTTGTAACTACTAAAGCTATTTAGAAATGCAAAATATTTTTTCTCTATTAGTGTGTCCAACACCTAATCAATGAAGGATAGAGGAAAGTGATCCTTTTTGGTTGTTGTATTAAGTTACCTCTAATATATTCATACTGTCATTCTCTATTTTTTTTGGTATAATTACCAAAGGTGAAACTCATTCACTATCTAAGATGGGACAAATAAATCCAATGGTCAAGAGTTTCTGCAATTCCACTATGACTATTTCTCTAAGAGTTGGGTTCATCATACGTTGTGGTTGTCTAATTGGTTGGCACTCTTCTTTAATATAGATATGATGTATGCATATTTTTGGGTTAATTCTTTGCATATCCTCATAATCCTATGCAAGATCATGTTGTTTTGCATGTAACATGCTGACTAGGCATTTTTTCTCATTTGACTCCAACTTGCTATTAATAAGCAACATTTTTTTTGAAGAGATTTTAATTTTTCATGAGAATGTTTTTATCATTTCTATATTACTAATAGATTTTGTTTAGATATAGCTATGAGGTAGTAGCTAGTGGAATATTTCTTATACAGATGCATCAAAATTATCTTCTTCTCAAAGGTTGGAAAATGGGCACTCAACACAGTGCAGGTGGTTGAGATCTACAGAATGAGTTTGGTAATTATTCTGGAGAACATTAGAGAGAATTGTATCTTCTTTTTTATCAGCCAAGGTGCATGCATATTCTATGGTGAATACAAGAAACTAGAAAGGTTACTTTGTCTCATCTTATTTAGCCCATAATGTATGCTTTGGTGCCAAGGCTGATTGTGATGGGGGATAGAGGACCAACTTCTTAGTGTGGTTGCCATTGGAAATCAATATGTCACTTGATCTATAGCTAATGAAGTTATCAGCTATGGCAAGCCAAGGTCATCCTAAGATAAGAGGATATCCACCCAAATTAGACTTTGGTTGCAACACAATAAAATCTATAAGATACTTCTAAGAATCTATAATAATGACAAGATCTTCAGTGACTCATTATGGTCTGACTATAGACCTATCAGCCATTTATAGCATTATAAATGTAGGACAAATATTATTTAACTATAGTTTGTTCATGGTTTCAATTATCATTACATTTATTATAACCCCTAGGTCTATCAATGTATTAGATATATGTTGATCATAGATCTAGACTGATACTACTGGGCATCCTAGATCTGAATATTTCTTTAGTAGGGTGTTTCCTAGTATAATGTATGCCAACTAGCCAATCACATGCACTGTATTAGGATCTATCTTCTTCTCTTCAAGTTTATGTAGACATAAGTCTCTAACAGCTTTAGAATATATATGGGTACATCCTTGATGGCCTAGAAGAGAAGAATTTTAACACAAATATTCTTGAGTTGTCCTATAAAATCAAATTCAGACTCAATTACATAGCGTTGAAGGCTAAGATGTCTTAGAAATGGTGGGGTTGTTTCATCAACAATTTTATTTGCTAGTTTAGAGAGTTGTTACAATGGTGAAGGTGGGTTATCATGATATTCTAGAGTTTCTTGATCTATCTCTATTATTATGGGTGGGGTTAGGGTTGGTATAACTTTCCCTGAATATAGGTGAACCTCACTGATGTTCACCGTATATGTCAAGTACTAGACAGGTTTAGTACTAAATGATGATTTTACCAACTTATTTACAATATTATGTATGGTTTGGGTAGGGAACTTATTAGGCTTGGATGCAGCTTATGTATTAGTCATAAGAATAGGAGGTTATTTTTATTGTGGAGGGAATCCTTCCTAATAGTTTTCCTAGTAATGATTGGGTCTCCAGGGTTGTTGCCACTGGTTTGTGAAGGGTGGGCCTTGGGGTGGTTGCCAAGCTTGTATTTAAGGTATGATACATTTTATGGAGGCTTTTAGGAGGTGGTGGGGTATCTTGTCTGAGGTGGTTGCCAGCTGGAATGAAGAGGTGGGACATTCATCCATGGACTAGTCCAATTGGGAGTAGTATTTACAAATTGTGAATTAAAGGAGGTATAATTTGCAAAAGGTGTATTTTGTCCCATACCTAGATAAGATGGTCATTGAAACCATGGATTTCTTTGTGCAACATATAAAATTTGGTTTGCATCTCCTCCTACAATGTGTAACTCTACTATTTTTTATTCTTTAGTTGTGATGTTAGCTACTTTAGCCCGAACCTCGTGACACCTACAATCTATTTTCTTTTTCTTAAAATCTAGATAATAGATGGTCAAAGCTTGATGCAAGGTTTCTTACTTTTGCCTTGAGTACAGGCTATCCAATTGGGTAGCCAAGTGACTAATGATATCCTATTTCATGTCTTGTAACAAGTTACTAACTTTGGATTTTGATAGGCCACTTGTAGATACCAGTGGAAGCTTGTTACCCTTAACTTTGTTTATGGTAGACTTGCAATAATTCTTTCTCAACTCCTTGATGTCTAAAAATTATAGATGGGATATATCTCCCCCACTCATTAGGTCCAAAGCTTCTAGACAATCTTCTCAGACTCCTTTTAGGAAGATGAGTTTTAGAGGTTATTTTTCTAGTGTACTTTGCTTGAATTTATGTACACTAAACATGAACCATTCAACATAGTCTTCCAAAGATTCATCCCCTTATTGAGTCATCCTAAATATGTCATTTCTTATATAATTTTTTCCTCATCCATATTCATAATACTTAGCTAAAATTTATTTTTCACGTCTTCCCAAGTGTGGACTGAATTACTACCCAATCCCATGAACCAATGAAGTGTTGAGTCTTTGAGGGTGGCTGAAAAAAGTTTCAATTTATGTGCATCCTACCTATAGTCATAGCTTCTACAGAGGATATCAAATTCAAACAAAAAGGTGTCTGGCTCTTTTGATAATTTACTTCTAAAATTGGGCAAGGCTGAAGGTGGGATATTTTTCATTTGTGTTATGCATGTTGCATCTAGAATAGAAAATTCAAAAGTAATTATGTATGGAGTCCTATTGTCATCTAAAAACTCTCTTTATCCATTTATGATGGTTTTTCTTGTGATATGGATACTAAAGGTACTCAAGATCACATCTTCAAGTTTTATAGCAGTCCCTTTATCAGCATGATAGTAAATGTTTATCTATTGATCCACAGTCTTTTTATGAGATGAGAAATCTAAAGATTCTCCTGAGCTCTCTTTGATTTTTTCAAGAAAACCTTGTTGGAATACTGTTATGATGTTACTTTCTAGATTGTTTTGTTCATGAAGCTCTTCTCTTTAATTTTTGTTTACTAACTTAGTTAATGCTTCCTCCACTTCTATTTCCTTTTTCTAGTCCAATAATACTTCTTCTACAAGCTACTTTCTTCAATTTTTAGTGTTTCCTTTTTCAAGAATCCTCAGGCTTATGGTATATTTTTTAATAATATTATTAGTTATTTTAGGTATTTATGGTTCTTTCTCAGTAGTAACTTGTGGCTTGTTTAGTAGGAATATTCCTTGAGAATCTCTTTCTTTCTACATAAACATTGTGCCACACCTTTCAGCTATCTTGTCCCTTCTTGCATAGGATTAGTGTCTTTTTTGTTTTTTATGTGTTCCATGGGGTTGTTTTAGAATAAGCAAAAAGTACAATAAAGAAGTGTAGAAATAAAAATGATTGGAATTGAAATTTTACTTCTAGAAAGCAGTAAAATTATCTACTGAAAGCAAGAAAATTACTATAGAAAGCAAAAAATGAAAGCAAAAAAATTATCCTAAAAAATAGAAAACAAAAGTATAAAAATTAAAATCACACTTTGCAAAAAATAAATCACTCTTTTAGGAAAATAAATTCTAAAAAAAACATGAACTAAGTAAATTACAAGATTTTAAAGAGGCATTCAAGGTTGTATACCATCAATATCTAGAAACTTAGACATCTAGCATAAGACACCATATTGTCCTCACTCGACTTGCTCGGTTGGGTAGGATAGTGCATAAAAATTGTTGTGCACCATCAATATCTAAGAACTTAGACATCTGGCATAAGACACCATAATTTTCTCACTTGACTTACCTAACTGGGTAGGACAATACATTAATCAATCTTGAAAATCGATAATTGATTCTAGAAAAAAATATTTGACACCCTCCTTAACAATGGTGCCAAAATATTGTGCAAACTTATTACCTAATTAATACAAAAAAATTTAGTCTAATTAAAATTAATTTTCAACCAAGGTCATGTATGATTTTTAAGGATGTCAACACTATATGCGCATTATTGATCCATAAATTATCTTGCTTACTAGTTGCAATACAATGAAATTTTATTGAAATCATTAGATAGTTATATTATGAAACTATTATAACAAAATATAGAAATACTTCACACTTATAAATAACACATGAATCACACTTTATATAATCAAAATAATAATGAAATTAACTTATACAACATAGTTAACTAAGGAGGGTCAGTATATTCACTGCAACTCTTTCTGAGGGGCCCCTTCCTCGTTCAGAACTGAGTTCTAATCCTTCTCTAAGAGACTTGCAAAAGCTTCTTATAGAATTAACCTTTTCATTACTTAGATATGTACCAATTAGAGATTTCTAAAAAATATTACAATATTCATAATGAAAGGGCTTCTATAATTCTACTATTCTTTTATCATATAAGGACAAGGATAATGTATATTATTTTGTTATTTTACTTCTTTTTGTCTCCTTCCCATTGTCTTTATCTATCTCATCTTTGGAAACACTTCCAAGTTTCCTTGCATGTGGGGAGTCTGTAAAACAACTATGGTCTTTTTCAATCATTCATTCAGTTCCCAAGATAGTTGAATGTGTCCTTAAGATTTGATCACAATAAAAGTTTTGTTTTGTGTAGTGGTTACAGGCAACCTATAAGAGAAAGCCTACAGTTGTTGTAGGCAATCTGTAGTGGCTAAGAATAACCTATAGGTGGAAGCTTACAATTGTTGTGGGAAATCTACAATGACTACGGGTAACCTATAGGTAGAATCCTATAGTTGTTATGGGTAATATGTAGTGGCTATGGGCAACTTGTAGGTAGAAGCCTACAGTTACTACAGGAACCCTACAGGAGTTGTGCCCAATTAATATTCTTATAGCCTTATGATACCCTTCAAATTTTTGTTAAATAAAGTTACACAAGTATAATCTAATAAAATAAAAAGCATCATTAATTCATAACATAACATATATATATATATATATATGCACATGTAAAATCATAAATTCATTCATTTGTATGAGTCATGGATGGTTATGGGGATTTACATAGAAATATATTTATACTAGGTATGGATGAGGCTATAAAATAGAGAAATTGGTGGCCTCATCATTGATCTTGATGCATTTGATGATGGCTGAGATCCTTTTCTCCATCTCCATCCCAAAGAGACTCCATCTTTGGATCCCTTCCCACCACCAGCCTAATTTTTTATATTATGATGTATATACTTGTACATAATTTATTTCTAGTATTGATTATACATATTATCTTTGGTTTGATTGTACATAGTTCAAATATTTTCAAAAATACAAAAAAAATATATAACACTTCAAAAACACAAAAAAATTCAACAAATTGCAAAAAAACACCAAAAATATTTTTGATTATATGCATCATCTATGTTTACATTAATACTATCATGTTAGGACTTAAATTTCTTTTTCTATGCTATTGTATGTCAATTTATCTACATTACCATGCTTCACTTGATCTATTTTGAGTGTGTGCAGTGACATCCGGCCTTTGATTACTTCACTCTACCCATCAAGGGGGCATTTCTACTTCTACATTTAAGACACACATCGATATACATACCCACTGGGGACATATTCTATATGAATACACCATCTAAGTTATGTCATTCCTACACTACACACTTTGATTTATCATACTAATACATATTCCTTACTATATTACATAGATTACTACATCAACATTTCACTAGTACCTAGCACTTGTGTATTTCTTAGCATATACCTAGTCTTTTACTACACATGTTTTACATACTTTCACATTTGTTTTGATTATTTAGATGTGTTTGTATCTTCTAGTTCTTACTTTTTCTTTCATTCTTTGCTTAGCATAGCTTGTGTGATTGCACTTTTAAGTTCTTGCTTGTCTCCTATTTGTTTCTTAAGACATCTGCCAATGTCCTTTGCTTTTATTCATGTGTGTGCCTTAAGACATTTTCCAATGTCCTTTTCTTGTACTTTTCAATGTGTTGGTGGCCCTTGTGTTAAATTTGCTTCTTCTACTTGTACGTGTATGTGTCATTTGAACATACCATATATGATTGCTTTCTAATTTGAAGAACATGTGCCCATGTCTTTTTTTTGTAGGGCTCTTTGGCCACCCTTGTATGCTTCTTGCTTTGTATGCTTGTTTACTTGTTTTCTCCTTACTATTTTCAATGCCATGATTCCAATCATGAATTTATCTTACTTCTTGGATGCCATGATAGACATCATATTCCATCCATCTATGCTTACTAACAAACTAACAATTAATATCTAACATTACCAGTCTAGTTTAGTATCATGCGAGTGATTTCACATTGTTATATCTATCTAGGCATACCCCTATTTATCTAACAATCTATCAATATAAACATTTTTATATCCAAATATATTTTGTTAAATATCAATCCTATATTATGTATCTATACATTTTAACACACTTGAAGAATTCTTTTCTTCTGAGGGTAGTCATTACAGGTTCATCATTCCTACCCTCAGAAGAGGGGGCATAAAATAGGGGTTTTTAATAGATATCAAACCTCTTAATAGTTGAAACAATAGTATTTATAAAACTTAGTACCAAATCTAAATGTCAAACTAGTCAAACTAGAGTAGAAAAATAGTGACAGTTTCATATCAACAATCAGTTTTCACATCAGACAACAGTGCTAGAAATGGATAGTAGTACCAAAAATAAGGGTTTCCATATTTTAGTGCTCTCATCTAGGTATAAAAACACTCTAGGTTTCCATAAATAGGAAAAAAATTAGTTCAGGGATAGTTTTTACACTTTGAGATCAATCAGATTCAACAATTTTAATATAGTTTTCTTAGATATAGTGGGTTATCATGCATGGCATGATGGTTCTCACTTTAAATTTAGATTAGGTAATTGGCATAACTTTAAGATTAAAATCCAAGTTCTAGACATCAGTGATCGGGGGCAATGTTTTTGGCACATTGATCTTCTTTTATTTTTAATTTTAGTTTATTCCAAGCATTCTTAGCAGTTCAATGCCTTACTCCATCTATAGGTGGTTAGCATCACATTTGAGTTAAACTTTCATACAAGTTTATATTTTTTATTAATCAAGTTCTCAATTTGACTTTCACATAAGCATTTTACATCAATTTTAGAGAGGCTTTCATACAAGCCTATCCTCCATCTTTTGAAATGACCAAGAATGGCCTAGTTTCTAGCATCTATTAAGGCTATATGTGTCACATTGTCATATTTCTAGAACATCCATGGGCTCCATGATCCATCTCATATGACATTTATTATATATTGATATCATTTCATAGCTTTACTTCATGGGACAATGATGGATCCAAAGGTCTAGCTAACCTTTTTATTCTTGAGCCACTTATTCAGATGGATTAGACACACAGTCTAGACATTGATTAACACACACATGATTCATTAAATTCACATAGTTGTCAATGATGGATCCAAAGGGATAGCCTTTGCATTCTTGAGCCACTTTTCAAGGAATTGAGCACTCAACTCTGTTCATGATATTACTCTTGATTCAACACACACTCATCATCATCCATCACATTCTAGAATCACAATAAGTTTTGTATTGGTTCACATACCCAGTGAGGTGTATTCATTCCTTTATCTTCCTCTTACTCAGTTCTTATCTGATCTTATTTTAGATATACCATATCTAGTAATAACTAATCTAATTTATGTTTTCATTGTAGATTCACAATTCACAGTGTGCTCTCTTTATGTACATGCAACATCACACAGTTTCATGAGCTTCACCCTTATAGGTAAGTCCAAGGTATGCTTTTTATTTTCTTTTATCCTAGCATTTTCCTTTGTTGTATCACTAGAATAAAGGGGGGGGGGAATGTAGTCATGTAAAATTTGAAATTATATAACTTCAGTATGGCTAAGATACCTAATCCATAGGTCCTCATATTGGCTCACACAACCCTTTTAGGCTACTTCTTTCACTAATTCTTAGTCATCCAAAGCTTTCTAGACATAGCTTTTTTAGACCCAGGTATCCCTTCCAAGCCTAGATCCATCCCCCTAGGTCTTTTTTCCTCTGGAAAATACTTCCCCAAAAAGATAAGAGAATTAGAACCCAAGGTGTCCTATTTTTGGCACTTTTTTCCAAGTTCACTTTTGTCCTAATGATCAAATTCTTCTAGTTCCTTATCTTTTCCCTTACCAGCCTAACACAAATTCATTTAACCTACAATCATTTGTTTCCCTATAAAATGCCATTCTAAGTCCATTTATAAGGGTTAACACTCATTTTTAAGAGAGATGTAAAAATACAAGAAAGTATACTCAATTATTCTTCCCTATTATTTGCATATATCCTTCCAATATTATTCAAATCTTACTCAAGTCATTACACCAATCCCTATCCAACTGAAGCACATCCAATTTCGCATTCTAGTTGCATTGATCATACATAAATTACACTGGGCACTTCAATGGGAGAACTATATTATTTTGATCTCTCTTCAAAGTATTTATATGTAGGTAATGTGCCCACATAAGGGGTGTCAAGTACATCTAGTGTATCCTTTACACACTAACCCCTTCTCTCTCTTTCCCAAATTTGCATTCAAGTTCAAGCATCAAGAGCTCTTAAGAGTTTTGAATATTAAAATAGGCATACATAGAGCTCTATGAGGTCTTAGAACCTAAAATTTTAGTGACAAGGTAACACTGGCATTCTAAATAGAACCTAGAAAGCTTTCAGCCTCAGGGCAATAGTGCTAGAATAAGACTACAACACTAGAACCCAAGGTGTCCTATTTTTTATGCTTTTATCAAATCAATAAATGAAGTCTAAATACCTACTTTTGATTGTTTCTCAATCTTTATTCTCTAGTATTAGACCTTATATTAGTCTAAATCATTCAAAATAAGATAAGTTCTAATCTCTCTCACTTCCTACTATATTTAGAAAAGGAAAAAATATAATCTATTTACACAATTTAGTAGGTTAATTATTACATATTTATTTCCTGATTTACATTACTCAGCACCTTTATTATTTAAAAAATATAACTCTAATATTCCATAAATAATAAAATACAAGGTTTAGAGGGTGGTAAAAACTATTTCATTTATTGAACCGAAAGAGGTGTGTGAGAAGGTGAAGGAATATCAGTTTTTGAAACTCTTGGTTTGGCATGGGAAGTATTGCTAGTGATAACATTGGTAGATGTTTTAAAATATCATTTTAATAGTTTAGGATTAGGTTCAATTTACTTCATGAGAAAGTCTTGACATTTAGCTTGATTAAGAGCTTCATTAAGTGTTTGGGGAGTAAAGGTTCAAACCTTATATTGAAGAGTGGGAATTAAAGCCATAATAAAAAGATTGAATAAGTTATTATTAGTCATATTATGGTCAGCTTTATGGGCCAATGATTTCCATATTTTGATAAAGTTATGAGCTGATTCAATGTGAGATTGATTAGCATTGATGAAGTGGCTAAAATAATTTTCAAGAAGATCATTGTGTTAAAACTCTTTAACTAAGGGATTAACCAAATATTCAAGTTGACAAATATAAAGTTGGGGTAATTGGTTATAACATTCTAATACATTGTGATTGAAGGTTTTGACTAAGAGTTTAGTTTTGGTGAAGGTATTAGTTTTGATCCACTCTTTTTAAATGTTACCAAAGGCTTTAAGAAATGAGGTAGGGTCTTTAGTCCCATCATATTTGATAGTTGGAGATATGTTACCAATATCAATGGAGATAATTAAGAGAGATAAAGGCTCATTTTAAATGGTTTGAATCATCTTTTTATTCATTACAGGTTGAGTAATAACATTACTATAGGCATCTCTAAAAGGCAGAGGAATATAATGGGGATTAGCTTGAGGATGCATAGTTGGAGGTTTGTTGGCCATATTGATCAAATGATGTTGAAGTTACATCATTTGATTGGTATTAGCATTTTGAATTATATTCATTTGTTGGATTCCTTGATCTAAAATTTGAGTTGTATCAGGAGGTTGGTTGGTGTTGGTAGGGGCACTCCCTGAATTGGTGTTAGGGGGAGGGTTACTAGAAGATGGATTGTGAGTGGGATTGTTAATTAAAATTGTGTCAATTTACTCACACATTAGTTTGAAGATTTTGAAGATGATAATTATAAAGAAAGGATCAAACCCATCAACTTCATCTTGAAGTGTTATTTTCACTATATTACAGTTCATGGATGAAGGAGATGAAGAGGTGCCCCAAGAATGATGGTTCTCTTGGGAGGAAAAGAGAGGAAGAAATAAACATCCTATATTGTATCTAAATGGATTTAAACTATCCAAGAAGATTCTGATAGGAGATTTCTTTATGAATAAAGAGGAATGAAGCAAAATGCAAAATAAGATAGAGAACTAGATTGACAAATAGGGAAAATAGAAAATAGTACAGGGTCGACTGGGTTGACCTAGTATAGAGAACAAGGTCTGTAAATAGCACAAGGTCAACTAGGTAAACCTATCATAATAGGAAAGGGATAAAAAGATAGTACAGGGTTTTTAAATAGTATAGGGTCGACTAGGTCGATCCAGTACAATTGATAAAAGCTTTAAAAATGTACAAGGTCGATTGGGTTGACCTAAATAGTAGATAGGGAAGATAAGGAAGCCTATAATAGATTGTGAACTAAAACAAGATAAATTTTTCAAGTAATTTGAAAATAAATGACAAAATTAAAATTAATAATCAATTGGATTAACATTGGGTAATCTAATTGAGGCACGTAGCACAAAACCTTGCATTGATGTTGGCTAATATAAGTTTTTGCAATATAAAATACAATTGAGCAAAGAGTAAATAATCAACTTGGAAAGTAAATAACTAGATAAATGGTCAACCTAAATATTTATAAGATTATTAGGATATGTTTTTAAATGTGATAGGAAGTTAGCTATAAGTAAGTAACTAGAAATAAATCTAAGGATAGTTTCAATTACTTTGCATTGAAAGGGGTCTATAGTGATAATGATACATGGTTGGTATTGGGGCCAAAACCCTCACTTCACACACCATAGTGATAAAGGTGGTGGGTGCTTAGCCAGAATATACCATTAACCATGTTTTATAATTAACCAAAACATCAAGTCAGCATTCCCCTTGGTGATGAAATCTAAGTAGGTTACCCTTGGGTAGTTAAATGTTAAAATGTTTATTTAGTTTTTGTGATTTGGTCATGTGTGCATAAAATAGAAAATAGTGAAACTAAATAGTTAATTGAAAATCCACCTAATTAGACTATGTGATCTATTCTAAGAATGCAAGCAACAAGAAGTGAAAGTGTGAGCTAATTACTAGCATATAAGGGTTAATTCCAACTTTGAAACAAGGTACAGTGATGATACATTTGACAATGTATGCATAGAATATAGAATAGGGTCAATAGGGTTAATCATGTACTATGTAATCAAGGTCTAAAAATAAACAAGGTCAGTAGAATCAACCTATTTATCTAGGTAGCACATAGAATACAAAACTAGGTTGACAGAGTTGATCTAGTTAATTGTACAAAGAAAATTTTGAAGGCTATAAATTGTGAAAAGAAAGAATGTAAAGAAAGAGATAGAAGGATAAAAATGAACCTGTATACACATAATATTTTTAAACTTTTATCAAATACTGATGTTTTACATCTTATAGAAACCCATCAAGACTCAATCTCTCTAAGTGCATGCCCTAAAGGGTGCACTAAGAAAGGGGTGGGTAGACCATTGGTGCTTCACAAGATTATTGTCCTTATTTACACATTATTACCAATCCAACCATCTCTTAAAAACATTCCCTAAGTTATTACTCTTCCCTTGCACACTCCAATCTTTTTCCTCTTCCCATCCCTCTTTTCTGCACCTCGATCCCCTTTGACTAGTTGATTGTACTAGGTTGATTAGGTCAACCATATACAGTTTTTAGCCTCTTATTACTATATAGGGTTGAATGGGTTTATCTTATACTATTTAGGTTATTTTTCACTTAGATTTTCATCAGCCCTTCGATTGACCTAGCTTGAGACCTAGTCATTTATCCCCCAAAAACACAGAGGGTCGACTGGGTTGACCCTATACAATTGACATATTCATAAGTATTTATGGTGAGATATACCTATAAATACAATATCATTTCATCATTATTTCATATATACAATCAATAGTTATTATTCCCTCATGCTTATTTACAATCTACTCTTCCACCATTATACTTGAGGATTCTTAGCTTAGGTTTTCTACTTAGAAAATATAGTCTTGTGGATTAGTCTTGGATGATTTGGCCTTTCTTTTTTATCCTTATAGACCATAACAACCTCTTTCTAACCCCCTTTGTCCAAAGGAGAGATTGATTCTTTATGGGTTCACATTCAAGTAAGTATATTCTAACTTTGTTCTCCTTTCTTTAGTAGATTAAAGTAGCATAAGTATTGGCTTGAATAATATTACTCTTCATATTCCATGTACTAGGGTCTTACTCATAATTATATTAATTGAGATTATCTTATACATGTTTCTATTACTTTACTAACACCTCATATTGTGCCACAAGCTTTGGTGTGCACTAGATTAGATTTACTTTCTTGTTTATTAAAATAGAGTGAACATTAAACCTAGGCCTCTTTTAGGGTTGTTACATTATTGTGTTATATTTTAAGCTTTTTAACCCTTCCTATCATGGTGTATTATGACAAGTGATCCCCTAATCAGGTCTAGTGGATCCCTATATTGCTCATGCCCCTACTTAACAAATGTATTCCCAATCAAAAGTATAGGTATGCTATATCTTTTTCGAGCCAGGATTGGTTTATAAACATGATGCATTTATGATTTCATACGTTCTAATGAACCTGACATGAATCCTATCCCACCACTCATTGGATTGTCTTTATATTTGCACTTTATTCTTAGCATTATCTTCACTTTGGCTTCACCTTCATAATACATTATGGTGAACCCAATGTGAACTAACCCTTACAGGATTTGTTTACATTATTTCATTTATTTCATTCTTTCATCATTATTTTAATCATATACTTGTCATACTAGATCGAGTCTATTGGCCTAGTATCTAACTTCTATGCATAAGATTTCAAGTACAGGTTACTAAATCAACCTAGTCAACCTAGTATAGTTTTTTAGCTTTCCAGACATCTAGACTAGATGACTAAATTGACCCAGTCAACCCTATAATTTTTTCAACATCAGGTTCAACATACTAGGTTGACCTAGTCAACTCTATACATTTTCAATCACTCATCAGCAGGTTTCTGCAAAGCTTGGTCGACCCAATCGACCTAGTTAATAAAATTTGCAAGCATATATCAAAGTTCTTGAATAGCAATCTTTATTATCTGAATCTCTAATCTACCAAGTTTCCTTTCTATCTATCTCTTTCTTTACAATCTTTCCTTTTACAATTTGTATTCTTTAAAACTACCCTTATACATTCAATTGAATCGACCCAATTTTGTGTTCTTTGTGTTGTCTAGATAACTAGGTCAACTCTACCGACCCTGTTCATTTTCATACCTTGATTTTGAAGTATAGGTTTGACCCCATCAACACTATTCTATATTATATGCATACATTGTTGACTATATCAACATTGTACCTATTTTTAAAGTTGTAATTAACCTTATATGCTAGTAATTACTTCACACTTTCTTTTCTTGTTGCTTTCATGCTTAGAATAGATCACATAGTTTAATTAGGTGGTTTTAAATTAATCATTTAGCTTCACTATTTTCTATTTTATACACACATGGCCAATTAACAAAATCTAAACAAGAATTTTAACATTTGTCTACCTAAGGCCAACTTACTTGGATTTCATCACCAAAGGGGAAGCTGACTTGATATTTTGGTCTAGTATAAAGTGTGTTTAATGGTATGTTCTAGCTAATCACCTGAGACCTTTATCATTTTGGTGTGTGAAGTGAGGGAGTAGACCCCAATACTAAGCCTATGTCATTACCACTATGGTCCCTTTCATCCCAAACTACCTGAAACCATCCTTAGATTGCTTTTTAGTACTTTACTTATAGCCAACTTCCCATCACATCTAAAATCATATTCTAATAATCTAATAAACATTTAGGTTAACCAATTAGTTATTTATTTACTTTCTAATTTGATTACTTTCTCTTTACTCAATTATATTTTATAGTATAAAAACTTATATTTGCCAATGTTGGTACAAGGTTTTGTGTTGTGTGCTTTAATTGGATTGGCTAGCATTGATCCAATTGACTATTTATTTCTTTTAGCTATTTATTTTCTAAATTATTTGTAAAATTTATATTGTTTCAATTCACAACCTATTATAGGCTTCTTAACTTTCCCTATCTTCTATATTGTGTCAACCCATTCGACCTTGTATCTTTTTTAGCTTTTGTTCAATGTACTAGATTAACCCAATCGACTTTGTACTATTTACAGCCCCTGCTTTTTCTTTTTCCAATCTTTGTTCACTATATTGGATCGACCCAGTCAACCCTATACTATTTATAGGCCCTATTTTTTATACTTGGTTGACTGAGTTGACCATGTACTACTTTCTACCTTCCCTATTTATCAATCTAGTTCTTTATTTCTCCTTCTTTGCATTATAGTCATCTCTCTTCAAACATAATGAGGTCTCCTATCAAAATATTTTTGGATATCTTGAATCCATTTAGATATTATATGGGATGTTCATTTTTCCCTCTCTTTTCCTTCTAAGATCACCACCACTCTTGGGGCACCTCTTCTCCTCCTTCATCTGTGAACTATAATATGGTTCAAATAACACCTCAAGATTAATTTGATGGATCTAATACTTTCCTTACCTACCAATAAACTTTTGATCTTCAAAATATTTAGACTAATGTGTTAATAATTGGTACAAGTTTACTTAACAATCCCACTAATAATCCTTCTTATATAAATCATTCCCCTAACACTAATTTGGAACGTGCTCCTACCTACACCAACCCACCTCCTGATACAAATAAAATTTTAGCCCAAGTTATCCAACAAATGAACATAATGAAAAATTCTAACACAAACCAAGTGATGCAACTTTAACAACATTTAATCAACATGGCTAATCAACCTTCAATTATGCATCCTCAAGATAATCATAATTTCATTCCTCCACCTCTTTAGCATGCCTTAGGAAATGTTATTCATCATCCCATAATGAATAAATAGATGCTTTAAAATATTCAAAATGATACTTTATCTCCTTTCATTGTATCCATTGATATTGGTAACATATCTCCAACTATCAAGTATGATGGGACTAAAGACCCTGCCTTATTTCTCAAAGCCTTTGACAACCTTTAAAAAAAGTGGATCCAAACTAATACCTTCACCACAAATAAAATATTAGTAAAAAATTTTATTGGTGATGTATTATAATGGTATAATTAACTTCCCCAACATTCTATTTGGAAACTTGAATATTTGGTTAATCCTTTGGTTAAAGAGTTTCAACACAATGATTTTTCAAAAAATTGTCCTAGCCACTTCATCAATGCTAAGCAATCTCCCACTAAATCAGCTCATGAATTTATCAAAAGATGGAAATATTCAGCTCATAAATTAGATCATAACATTACTAATGATAACTTATTAAAAATCTTTATCATATCTTTAACTCCCACTCTTCAATATAAGGTTGAAACCTTTGCTCCCCAAATGCTTAATGAAGCTCTTAATCAAGCTAAACATTAAGACTTTCTTATGAATAAATTCAAACCTAATCCTAAAATTCTTAAAGGATATTTTCAAACATATAATACTATCACTAATAATACTCCATAGATTAAATCAATATTTACCAAAGCTGATGTTCCTTCACCTTCTAATACACCTCTTTTAATTCAGCAAATGAAATAACTTTTACCGCCCTGAAAACCTTTCATCTATCCCAATGCTCATCCTAAGTGGTATGACCCTAATATATGTGGTTGGTTATATGATGACATTAGGAATTCTCATGAATATTATAGAAGGATCACTAAATTTATTATCTCCCATGTGCTTGGTGATTCATTTAATCATGAAGCTATGATCAATCTTCATCATCAAGAATACACCAGTGCTTTTCAAAAATGACAAACTTTTAAATCTTATACTTCAAATAACAAAAAATAATTTTCCCATAATCACTCCAATACCAAGGATGTTTATGTCATTGATTTTGATTATGACCAGCATTTTAACAATTCTAAATATGTCAATACTGCTAAGGTCAATTATCATCATAAACTGGCTCACAAAGATCCCATTACCAAGCCTAAGAATTCATCTTTGGAGGAACAGCTTCTTAAAGATACTACCACCCCTAATGTTTTCTTAGAATCCCAATAAGAACTATATTCTTCTTTTGATCCTCCAACTTCAATTATTCTTTCAAATTCTAATTTACCTCATAAACCTTATGTTGTTTCTTCTAAGTCTCATTGGAACTTTCTTGAAGAACTCAACTATATGCCTTATAAGATTCCACTTATGGAGTTCGTCCATACTTATCCCTATCATTGTAAGTTCCATATGTAATAGATTCAAGAAATTGAATATCCATCCTCCATAGATGAAGATACACCTTATGTTAAATCTCAACCTACCAACATAAATACCATTGAAAATATGTGTCCTTCTTCCAAGCCCTCTATTCAATTCCTTGAGAAGGACATGATCAATGATGAAATTATTTTTTATGCTGATGATCCACCACTTTTTATCAAATTAGCCAGTAATACCTCTCTCATCTAAAAATTTTTAGTTGATGAAGGTCCTAGTATTAATCTGACATCTATATGGCTCACCCAATAACTAGGTTATAACAAGGATCATCTCAAACAAACTTGTCTTACTTGTCATGGTTTTGATAAGACTAATCAAAATCAACTTGGTTGCATTTGTATCTCATTAACCATGGGCCGAAGACTATTCAAACCAATCTTGTGGTCCTTTATTTACCCTTATCTTACAACATACTCTTTGGTCATCCATAGACTCATCTAATGAGGGCTATTACTTCTTTCAGGAGTCAACGTATTAAATTCTTACATAATGGAAAATAGTATAAGCATGAAGCTGATCCCAACCCATGGAGAATTCAAATTCCTAATCCTAAATCATAATATCATATTCCTACCATTCCTAAGGTCAATATTACTCCTTTACCCAATTCACAACTTACTCTTATGGATTCTAATGATGATGAGTCTAAAGCTTTGCATCATACTTGTAATACTACCAAGTTACCTCCCTACATTTTGCAATGGCTTCCTCCTTCTCTATTACACAAGGATTATATTATTCCTCTTATTGATGAGATTATCAATTTTCACATCCATGAAATGATCAAGAGCCTTATTTGATTGAAAATGCCTTCACTTGCAATGATTTTGGAGTGGTCAAATTATTTCAGGATCCTCTCATCATGTCTCCTCATACATTTAGTAATATCAGGATTTCACCCTCTAAAACTCCCCTTGTTTATCAAGCATATACAATTTATCCAACATATGATGATAAATACCTTAGATCCTGAGGGTCATGTGCCTCCTGCCCAAATACATGCATTATCAGAAAACCTTAGCCCAAATCCATGCATTTAATTGAGATGTTGATACCATTTATGTGGGTCATACCTTAGATCCTAATGGTTATGTGCCTCCTACCAATCCTCCTCTTATTTATACTCTGTGGGTGGTAGAGAAAATTATACCTTTTGAACCTCTAAAAATTTCTACATCTCTTTTGCCACCTATCAATCCATTCATTGCATTTTATCCTTCTCTTGTCATTGAACCCACTGATATTCCAACCCCTTCTAATCCATCTACTTCTTTTGTTCCTAAAATTATACTAGATGCCAAGGCAACTGATGTTCATTAAATACATTCTTATTATGATCATCATGGCAATCAAATTCTAGATCTTGAAGTAGATGTCAAGTATTATGATCCTCTTCCTACCTTGCCTAGTGACAAAGCTATCCTTGAGTTACTTTATGTTCGATAACCTCATCTTCCTCAGTAGCATCATAAACTTGGAAAGTTCAAAACTAAAATTCCTTGCTTCAACAACTTTGTTGCTAGCATTGATCCTAAAACAACTCCAATTTTTGCCTTACCCAATACACCCTACCACTTTCAAGATAAAAATGCCATGTGTATTGAAGAAACCACTCTCATCGAATATGGTACGCCATCTTTTCCTCAACCAATTGTTGTCTCTCATTATCTCTCACCTACTGAACATGATAATTTTAGCTTATTCTTTGACAAATATCATTAGGTTTTTATCTGGTCCTATGAAGACATGTCTGACATTGACCCTAGCATTATGGTGCATAACATCATTACTTATCCTCATGTCAATCTTATGTATCAAAAATAAAGAAAATTTCCACCTGAAGTTTCCACTTTATGTTATAAGGAAATCATCAAATTACTTGATGTTAAATTTATCAAAATAGTGGATTATTTTTAATGGGTTTCCAACATTGTTCTCATTCGAAAGGTCACTATGATTATTCACATTTGTATTTATTTCCACAATCTTAATCTTACTTGTCCAAAGGACAACTTCCCTTTGCCTTCAATAGATGACATTATTAATTCCATGACTGGTTATTAAAGGTTAACTCTTATGGATGGGTTTTCAAGATATAATCAAATTCATATCACTCTCAAGGACTAACATAAGAATACTTTTACCATGGAATGGGGCACCTATTGCTATGTCAAAATGCCCTTTGGTCTTAAGAATACTGGATCCACTTACCAATGAGAAATGACTCACATATTTCATGATTTCATTCACAAAATTGTTGAAACCTATGTGGATGACCTCATTGCTAAATCTAAACATCATGAGAATCATCTTTTTGACCTCGCTATCATCTTTGATCATCTCCTTAAATATAAAGTTAGTCTTAATCCTTATAAATATGTCTTTGGAGTCACATCTAGAAAAATTTTAGGGTTCTTAGTCTCTCTCTATGGCATTGATGTTGACCCTACCATAATTAGTGTTCTCATCAACATGCCCTTTTCTCATTATATTCTCAACATTCATACATATTTAGGCAAACTTCAAGAAATTAGATGATTTGTCCCCAAAATGGCATATCAAATTCATTCCATCAATTCCCTTCTCAAGAAAGGTATTGCTTTAGAATGGATGGATCCATGTCAAAAAGCCTTTGATCATATGAAAGAGTCATTGATTCATCTACCTACACTTCGTCCTCCTTCCAATGATAAACCTTTGATTTTATATACTTCTTCCACACCTATTTCAGTTGGGGCAATGTTTTCCCAATAAGATGATACGGGAAAAGACTATTATATATACTACATTATCCAAGGCCTCATCAATTATGAAACACATTATACCAAAATTGAGTGTGATTGCTTCCCCATCTATTTTGCATCTAAAAATCTTTGCCACTACATGCTTTACCAAACTACTTATGTCATTGTTCATTTTGACCCCCTTCATCATTTCTTCTCCAAATAATTTCTTCCTAGAGATATAATTGGTAAATGGATGGTCCTCTTTATGAAATTTGATCTCCACATTGTCACTCAAAAATCTATCAAAGGGAAAATCATAGCTAATCAACTTGTCATAGCTCCCATACCAGCTACTTCTTCTCTTCAAGATAATATTCTAGATGATAATATCCTTTACATCAAAAGTCTTAATCAAGCTATTTCTCTCAATTATTATTTTCATAGCTTTATCATTTATCTTGAAGACAATAATCTTGATGAATCCACTACTCCCTCTGGTACTACTAAACCAAAAGTAATTATCTAGGAGCTTCCTGAAATTAATGTTGACTTGCATGAGGATACTTGGACCCTTTACCTTGATGGTGCTAAATGCCTTCAAGGATCCTGGGTAGGTTTCATTCTCACAAGTCCTCCTGGCAATATCATTCCTTTATATTTTCTCTTCACCTTCGATGTCACCAATAATATGGCCAAGTATGAAGCTCTCATTTTAGGCATGTGAGTTGTTATTGATTTAGATATTCAATACCTTCATGCTTTAGGTGATTCTCAGCTTATTTTCCACCAATTCAATGGTGATTATCAATGTAAAAGTGAGAACCTTATCACATATCATCAAATTTTAACCACTCTTGCTAAATACTTTATCTCTTTCACTATTGAACCTATTCCTAGAGATCAAAATTCCATTATTGAATCTCTTGCCTCTTTAGCATCTCTCTTTCATCTTCATTAAGTCCTTTTTTATTCTACTTTTCTTATACAACTAATAAAATCTCCATCCTCTACTCAACCACCAAATTATCTTATCTATCATATTGAGGCTATTACCATTTGATGAAGCCCATGGTACCAAGACATTATTTATGTTAAGCATGAAATATACTGAAATGGGGGGGTGAATCAGTATATTATATATCTTTTTACTTAATATGATTTCTTTTCTTTAACCACTTAATCACACATTCAAGATATGCAATAAAACTGAAACAATAATTTGCACCACACGAGAGAGAGAGAGAGAGAGAGAGAGAGAGACACCAAATTTTTACATGGAAACCCAAAGTGGGAAAAACCATAGAGAAAAATATCAAGTATATGAATGAGCACCAACTCAAAATATAAATTTCTCAAGCACCAACTTGCAGGAGCACCAACCCCTCTTGTGTATAAAACATAACTATCTCTCAATGTTGCTTACTCAACAAATGATATAACTCTACAATATCTCCTAATTTTCTCTCTTTAAAAAAAAATACAAACCATGCACCTTCTTACATATTACAAATGGCTTCTCAAGCCTTTATTTATATCTTTCCAAAATACCTTTGGCATTAACCCTTTGTGACTCTTCAATCCTCATGAAAAATGGCACCAAACTTGCATGACCCTTTATATCCTTGAATTTGAAAAGTCATATGGTGACTTTTCATAAGCAAAAGCATTTTTTCCTCTTTTGTCTTTATCTTGGTGACTTTTCATATTCTTGAAAGTGTCCCTTCATGGGCAAATGTGCCATACCTCTTTTGTCTTCACATGGTGACTCTTGGAATTCCTCAAGATGACTCTTCATGAGAAAATGCATCACATTCTTCTTTCATCTTTTACCCCATGATTCTTTGACTTCTTCATGGGCCCTCTTTTGACTTATATGCAACCAAAAATATATTCATTAATATTAAATAAATATTAACACACATTAGCCAAGATATGAATATTAAAAACACCATTAAATATAATGGGGCCTTTATCACCAATAATGCTAGACCTTTGACATCAATGACAATATTTCCAATAATCTCCCCCTTCATCATTGATGGCAACCTCAAACAAAAATTACCACATTTTGAAATCTACACATACTACCATCTGAAAAACATATAGTAACTCCCCCTTAATGTAGCAACCTATATCTATTCTATGTACCTATTTCTGCACCTGTACCTATTATTCCCCTCCTTTGACATCAATGACAAAGGGCCTACCTAGAGCTAACACTTAGCTCCCCCTCAATTGATGCTAAACCTCAATGGTAGGAAGTAAAATAAATTACTCCCAACTTCTCTCACAGATACTCAAATGTGTCTTTTGGTAGTTCCTTTATGAAAATATCTACAATCTATTCTATAGTACTGATATATTTCATCTTAACCTATTGATCTGCAACCTACTCTCTTAAGAAGTGATATCTAATGGGAATATGTTTTTTTCTTGAATGCATTTCTATATTTTTTGAAATATTAATAGCACTTGTGTTGTCACAAAAAATAGAAATAGGTTCATCATATTTTACCTTGATATCTTTCAAAGTTTGCTTCATCTAAAGTACTTGAGTACAACACAAAATTGCTACAATATATTCTACTTCAGCTGTAGAAAGTGATACTAAATTTTTCTTTTTTCTTAGCCATGATACTAAGCTATCACCAAGAAAGAAATCTCTTCCACTTGTACTCTTTCTAGCATCCATGCACCCTACCCAATTTGAATCTATATAAGCAACCAAAGTGAAATCTCTACCTGTGGGATACCATAATCCATAATCCAATGTCCCCTTGATATATCTGAATATTCTCTTCATCAACTAAACATGACTATCTTTTGGAGATGACTGATATCTTGCAACCATACCTACTACATGCATGATGTCTAGCCTCGATGCTATCAAATATAAAAGACTACCAATCATAGATCTATACAAAGATTAATCTGTAACAGGTGAATCTTCATCCTTGCTCACTTTATTTCCTGTACACATCGGTGTGCCAACTGGTGCACAATCTTCAAAACCAAATTTCTTCAACATTTTCTTAGCATATTTACTTTGAGAAATGAAAATTTTTTTATCTGACTAAAATATTCACAATCTTAAGAAAAATTACAATTCTCCAAGCATAGACATCTCAAATTCTTTTTGCATATTATTAAAAAATTCTTTTGTCATCTTTTCAATATTTCCTTCAAAAATGATGGCATCAACATATACCACAATAATAAATTGATGCTCACCTTCTATTTTGATGTAGAGATTACTATCAACAAATCCTCTCTTGAAACCTTGATCTTGTAGGTACTTATCAAGTCTTCCATACCAAGCTCTGGGAGCTTTTTTCAATCCATACAATGCTTTATTCAATCTACATACATGGCTACTAATATTTGAGAGAATGAATCTCTCAGGCTACTCAATGTAGACCTCTTCTTCTAGATTTCTATTCAAGAAAGCAAATTTGACATCCATCTGAAACACTTTGAAATTTTTAAACATTGCATATGCAAGAAACATTCTAATAGCCTCTAACCTTGCCACTGGTGCAAAAATTTCTTCAAAATCTATTCCCTCAAACTGAGCATATCATTTACATACTAATCTTGCTTTATTTCTAGTCACTTCTCCATTTTCATTCAGCTTATTTCTATAAACCCATTTTGTTCCTATCACATTATGATCTTTTAATCTATGCACTAATTCCCAAGTATCATTCTTTTCTATCTAATTTAATTCTTTATCCATATCCTTAACCCAATGCTTATCATGTCTAGCTTCTAAAAAAGTTCTAGGTTAAATTTTGGATAATAAAGAGAAATTAACTTGCTCAGATTCACTTACCATCATTCTTTTGGTGTGAATTCCTTCATTTATGTCCCAAATGATGTCACTTTTATTATGATTTCTTTGAACATATTTGGATGGATTTTTGGTGTCTTTTTTCTCCTTCTTCTTATCTTCATTTGATTCTTCAAAATCTTCCTCTTCAATGATTTTAGGAATGTCTACTAGATCACTGATTCTTTGTGTTCCATCTTCTTCTATCCTAACACTTGTATTTTTAACAATTTTCTTGGTTCTTTTGTTATAAGATTTATAAGCTTTAATTTTTCAAGAATAACCAAGAAATATACCTTTATCTACTCTAGATTCAAACTTACCAAGTTTTTCATCAGATTTCTTTATGAAGCATCTGCTACTGAAAACTCTAAAATAATTAACTATTGTTGGTATATCTTTCCATAGCTCATAAAGAGTCTTGTCACTATTGAATCTCAATATTGCTCTATTCTAAATATGCAATACTATAGCAACTTCCTCTCTCCAATATATATCTGCTATCTTGGATTTATTTAGCATAGTTCTTGCCATCTCTTAAAATATTCTAATTTTCCGTTCAACTACTCCATTTTTCTATGGAGTTCCAACTGCTAAATAATGTCTCTTTAGTCCATGGTCTTCACAAAAATCAATAAATTTATCTAACATAAATTCTCCTCCTCAATCTGATCTTAGACACTTACTCTTCAAATTGGTTTCATTCTCAACTAATGCTTTGAATGCTTTGAAATGTCTGAAAGCTTCTAATTTTTTCTTTAAAAACATTACCCAAGTCATACGTGAAAAATTATCAATAAACAACATGAAATATTTCTCACCTTGAGTAATTTGAGTTCTCATAGGTCCACACATATCAGTGTGAACAAGCTCTAGCATCTAAGTGGTCAAGTACTCTTTTGTTTTGAACTGCCTTCTAGCCTGCTTCCCATGCTGACAAGGTTCACAAAGCGTGTCGAATGGATTTGTAATCATTAGAAGATTTTTGACTACTTGATGATGTTAAAAATATTATCAAAATTTATGTGTTCCATTCTCCTATGCCATCTCCAACTTTATTCAATCTGACTCAAACAATATCTTTGACCTTTGATGTATGATAGCATATACAAATTATTGCATGTTTTTTAAGCATCTGCAACCAACACATCTAAATCTTTTATTCTAATTTCACAACCTTATGCATAAAAATTTAGTGTATAACCCTAATCACACATTTTACTTACACTCAAAATATTATGCTTAAGACCTTCTACATACAAAACATTTTCAGTTTTAGTTCTACCATTATCCAAACTTAGTGTACCTTTTCCAGCAATTTTGGTAGTAGTATTGTCTTCAAATTTCACTATGCCACCATTGATCTTCTTCAAGGGTATGAACTTGATTTTATCTTCTATCATGTGCCTTAAACATATACTATCAATTAACCATGGATTTTCTTCATTTATTGCATGAAAATTTGTCTGTACCAACATAGATTTTTCAAGTTATTTCTTTTACCATGAACCTGTCTAAACTTTCTTCTTGATGAATGGAGCCTTGAAACTCTGGTCCTTCTTGATTGACTCTAACACACTTCTACAGTATTGAGATATGTGTCCAAATTTATTGCACTTGTAACATATTATGGCCTCTTCATTAAATCTTGATAGAGGAGCAAAAGAATTGTGGCTTCTGCTTGACTCTGTATGAATTTCCTTCTCCTTATTTCTGAAATTATTAGCCCTTTTTTGACATTATATTTTCTTATGACCATATCCATTATAATAAAAATAGTAACTATAAAAATAGGGCCTATTTGTGTATCTCTGACCTGATTGTCTTTTATAGATTTGTTCTCTCTAGCCTTCTTTGTTTGAGATGTCCTCTATATTCTTAACTTCTTCCATTTTTATTTCTTCTTTTGTAAGAGCTTCAGCATAACTCTTTCCTTTTTTCTTATCTATGAAAATAGTGACCTTATCTTTCTCTTTTTCAAATCCAATACCTATCTTATCTAACAGTGATCTTTTATTTTCTAATATCTTATTCAACATATTAGTGTTATTCTCAAATTTTGAATCATTGGTTGTTCTATTATTGATTGCTTTATTTATTTTCTCAAGATCTACTTTTAAAGAAGCAATTTCAATAACATACCTTTCACATTATTTACTTACTATTTTTAACTATATCATTAAATATTCTTCATTCTTCATGGCTTCTTCAAAGCATGCTTTTAGATCTTCAATTATTTCCTTTGACTCCTTTTCATTTTTCTTGATCTAGAGCTTTAATCTTCATTTTTTCTTTTCAAGAGTTGTTAACTCTTCTAAGGCACAAATGTGTTCTCCTACCAGATTCACTTCGACTTCATCCTATTCTTCTTCTTGATAATCTATACTTTTGTTTGTGGAGGCATCTTCATATATGGCCATGAATATAATCTCTTCTTCTTCTTAATCACTAACTCCACTATCTTTGGCTAAGCTAGGATCTTTAGAATACAAACTCTTCTTCTTGAATCCCTTCTTAAATTTACCTTTGAAATTTTTATTGTATGTAGACTTTCCTCCTTCATTATCATCATTACCCTTATTTGGGCATTTAGCTACAAAATTTTCAATTTTTTCATAATTAAAACATTTAAAAAGTAATTTTTCTTGATATTTACCTGTGCCCTTTTTTAGCTTGCAAATGAAAAGAGCTTTATGTTCATCTTCATCATCACTAGAACTATCACTTGATTCTTGAACCTTAGCCTTCTCTTTCTTTGATGTCTTGAAAGCAATTTCTCTTTTTGAGGGTTTATCTTGTTCAATCCAAATCTGATATGCCATAAGAATACCATGAAGCTCATCCATCTTTAGCTTGGCTAAATTCTTCATCTCTACAATTCTCAAAACTTTTACATCATATCTCAATGGTAGAGATCTCAAAACTTTTTGAACCACAATTGATTCTTCTAAATTTTCTCCCAGACCTTGAATCTAATTAACTATTTGATCAACCCGCAAAAGATAACTTGCTATATTTTTTTCTTCTTCCATCTTCAAACTCTCAAACTATCTTCTAAAAGTTTGAAGCTTAGCTTGATGAACCTTTCCATCACCCTTGTAATTATTCTCAATTTTTACCTAAGTTTCATGATCATATTTACATTTCATAACTTTAACAAATTCTAATTCACATAAACCACATAAAATAGCATTTAAAACTTTAGCATTATTTTTCACTTGCCTTCTTTTCTACCAGAGTAATTACAAGTGTTTATGGCTCTTCATATTCCTCCATTACTGCTTACCATATGTCGAATCTAAGGGCCATCAAATAAGTCTTCATCTTTATGTTCCAAAAAGCATAACTCATCCCATCAAATAAAGGTCTCTTATTTGTATAAAATCCTTCATGTGATCTAGCCATCGTGCTTTCCTGATCTACCTTCAAGCTATAAAACTTTTTCAAAAGGAACCTTCTCTGATACCAATTGTTAAGCAAAAAATATACTGAAAGGGGGGGTGAATAAGTATATTATATATCTTTCTACTTAATCTAATTTCTTTTCTTTAACCACTTTATCATACATTCAAGATATGCAATAAAACTGAAATAATAATTTGCACCAAACAAGGGAGAGAGAGAGAGACCAAAATTTTACGTGAAAACCCAAAGTGAGAAAAACCATGGAGAAAAATCTCAAGTAAATTAATGAGCACCAACTCAAAATACAAATTTCACAAGCACCAACTTGCAGAAGCACCAACCCCTTTGTTGAGCACTAACACAGCAACTATTTATGAGCACCAACCCCTTGCAAAGATTTGTGAGTACCAACCCACAGAAGCACCAACCCCTCTTGTGTATAAAACACAACTATCTCTAAATGTTGCTTACTCAACAAATGATAGAACTCTACAATATCTCCTACTTTTCTCTCTTCAAAAATAAATACAAACCATGCACTCTCTTGCATATTACAAGTGGCTTCTCAAGAATTTATTTATAGCTTTCCAAAATACCTTTGGTATTCAACCTTTATGTCTCTTCAATCCTCATCGAAAATGGCACCAAACATGCATGACCCTTTGTATCCTTGCATTTGAAAAGTCATATAGTGACCCTTCATAAGTAAAAGCATCCTTTCCTCTTTTGTCTTTATTTTGGTGACTTTTCATATTACTTAAGGTGTCCCTTCATGGAAAAATGTGCCATATCTCTTTTGTCTTCACATGGTGACTCTTGGAATTCCTCAAAATGACTCTTCATGATAAAATGCATCATATTCTACTTTCATCTTTTACCCCGTGACTCTTTGACTTCTCCATGGGCCCTCTTTTGACTTATATGAAGCCAAAAATATATTCATTAATATTAAATAAATATTAACACACATTAGTAAAGATATGAATATTAAAAACACCATTAAATGCAATGGGACCTTTATCACCAATAATGCTAGACCTTTAACATCAATGACAATATTTCTAACAATTTAATTTTTAAAACATCAAACTTATCATCCTAACTTAGACTCTCATGAAAATACATGTAGTCATAAATAATCTTTCAAGTATGTATTTTGACACAACATCCTTTATTATCATAATACTAAAGGTACCTTGTTCCATTGTGTTATGCAAGATGAGGTCCATCCTCTTCTTGAACAAGAACATGGGGGAATTTTTTATGGCCACTATAGTAGACATGCTACATCCCATAAATGCCTACATATGGGTTACTTTTGGCCTACTCTTGAAAAGGATACAATTGAATATGCTAAAAAATGTAATCCTTATCAGCTTCATGATGATCTAATCCATTAACCTCCAGTTGAACTTAAAACTATCAAATCTCCTTGGTCATTTTCTACATGGGGATTTAATCTCATTGGTAAACTACCCCACTCCCAATATGGGAATGTCTTTATCATCACTGCTACCAAATATTTTACCAAATAGGTAGAGGCCATGCCTCTTTTTAATGTCACCAATCCTAGAATTTTCAAATTTATTCTTAATCAAATCATTTTCCACTTTGGTGTTCCCCATACCATCAATTCAAACAATTGTGGTAATTTTGCAGCAAATTCAAGATCAATCACAAATTTACCATGCCTTATCATCTTCAATGTAATGGATAAGTTGAGGCTGCTAAAAAAATTCTTAACAAAATTCTCCAAAATACAATTCATGAAACCTGCACAAATTGGCATCTTCATCTTTACCCTATACTTTGGGCCTATCAGACTAGCATACGTACTGCCACTAGGGCAACTCCATTTTCTCTAGTCTATGGTTCTGATTCAGTCCTTCCTTTAGAATTTGAGCTTCCCTCTCTTTGTATATCTCTTCATGGTATCATACCCAATGAACAATTACATGAATCTTGTCTTCATGCCCTTGATCTACTTGATAGATGTCATTTTTCCACCTTACAACATAATTGCCAATACAAGGCTCACATTGTTAGACAACATAACAAACATGTTAAAGTCCTCATATTTAATATTGGTGATATTGTCCATAAATTAGACTACACCCATGATAAATAAGGTAAATATGCCCAAAAATGGTGGGGCCCATATTTAGTTAAAGATATTCTTGGTTCAAGCACCTACCACCTTCAAACCAATGAAGGCCATGTTTTCAAAAGTCCCACCAATGCACAATTCCTTAAAAAGTACTTTGCCTAAACATTTCATTATTTTCATGATTTCTTTATACATCTACCTAACACTTTTTATAGGTTACTTACATGTGTCTATCCCTCTGCAGCAAGTTCCTTCTTTTCACAAACCTTTAATCCTCTCTTTTGGTCTTTTGGTTTCTTGATGTACCATAGTCTTTTTTATCTTCTTGCATTTTTTTCTTTTTGACACCCCTTGGGTTTTTCTTTTATGAGTGACTTCATAAGACCATGGATAAGACCCAACATTCCTCACAAAATTACCATCTTTTACTTCCCTCACTTTATCTTTCACTTATGTGTTGGCACCCCTTGGTTTCCCTTTTATAGAGTTACAGTGTAAGATCATGGATAGGAACTGGCCCTCCTTATAAAATTACCATCTTTTCATGTGCTTTTGATCCTTATTCTCAAATTTTATCTTTTTATTCTTTTGTTAGATGGAATTTCTGCAAACAATTTATGTTAGCATGTTTTCCTCCATTTCCCTCATTCTTATGATAAGGAATCACACTATTCTATCATTGTATCCTTTTTTACCCCTTTGTCACATTTTTTATGATTTAAAGCAATTCTAATTTTTCCATGTGTCATTCTGCTTGACTTCCCCATTCCTTTCACTCCACATTAGATAAAATAAGGTCAAAGTCAAGATAGCACTTTTATTTCACCTAGATTTATGAGACTCTTAGACCCCATGCTCTTTAAAGTTATCTCTTAGAAACCTTGTCCCAATTATTCAAATTAAAGTCATCTTTAGCACCCATGTTTAGTTTTCCAAATCCGTATGGAAGAGGAGTAGAAAAATCCATCAAGAAAGTTAAAAGCCAAATCATTTGAAACAAAAGGCAATGATATCTAAAAGGTAACATACAAATCTCAAAAGTCAAATCATACCAAAATATGTGATTACAAGCACATCTCCTGTCTCTAATCAATTCTCAAACTCCATATTTGGCCTCACATAGAGCCGAGGTCCATTGGGGTATAGTAGGCCAGTAGATTGAAATAGGGGAATTCAAAAAACTTTATGGTGCTACCTACTTTCTCATGTAAGTACCCAATCTTTGTAGTAGACCGATGGCTCTATAAGGGTTCTTGAGGAATGGGGAACACATTATGGGAAGGTAGGTCCATTTTAATTTTCATACATATAGCCTTCATGGGATGATCTATATACTTCATTTATTGATCTAAGACTTGTGTAGCTAACAAAAGTTCTTTAGATTCCTTAAGGTTGAAAGTCCTCTTATTTTGACAAACCTAATGTGAGTGTCTTGACTTTGATAAAGAGTTACTCTACCTTAGTTTTTCATTCATTTTTCCCTCTACCCATTTCATTTTCCCCCTTGATAGACAAATTTTGATTCCAAATCTATTTTCCCTTCTTTAATTTCTTCTTCTTCATCTCTACTAGCACTACTTTGTTTCAATTTTATCTATCCTTAAAGCAAAACATGTTTAAGCAACTATGGATTACTTATTTTTTTTACCATGATTTACATTCCTAAACTTAATTTACTTTCCTTTTACCATTTATCATTGTTTTACTATCCTACTGTTATGAACACCTGAGTTCATACCCTTTTTTCCATTATTGAGTGAGGTTGGCTTGTTACTTCTCACTCATCAATGTTATTTTCCCTTTTATGCATCTTTTTCCATTATTGAGTGAGATAAATATTGTTACTGCTCATTTATCAATGTTGTTTTACCATTTTGTTTCTTCTTTTTACCATTGATTTGTTTGATTACCATCTTATTTGACATGTATCCTTGGTTTGACTTGGTGAGCTTGCCTTTTTTACTTAAGGATAACTTGTTTGAGTTTTTTGGTCTTTAGTAGCCTTATATTTTTTGTTACCCAATTTACTCTTGTTGTTTGACTTGTAAGTTGGTCTAACATGGCACCTGTCACCCCAGCTTTCCAAATTTTCCAAGCATGTCCATCCTCATAGCACCAACTATCTTATCTTTTCTTGTGTTTGTTTATTTTTACTCTTTAGTTTTATATTCTTGGGTTTATCAAAAGCAGTCTTTGCACCCTACACAAAACTAACAACATAGTAGAAAACCATCTAGTGATAAAGGTAAGTCAAGTTACACATCACATTTACTTAGTAGTTATTTTCTCTTTTAGTCATTTACTTTCATTTATTTTATGCTTCAAAATACTACAAATTTTTTTTAGCATCAGCATTGTATATTACTATGTTCTTTCTCGAAGCACTATCCCCTATTACAACTTAGTGACACATGATGAGATTTGAGTGGGGTATATGTATGCACATAATATTTTTAACCTTTTATCATATATTGATGTTTTACATCTTACAGGAACCCATCGAGACTCAATCTATTTGAGTGCACACCCTAAGGGGTGTACCAAAAAAAGGGTGGGTAGACCATTGGTGATTTATAAGATTATTGTCCCTTATTGACACATTATTACCAATCCAAATAGATCTTAAAACCATTCCCTAAGCTATTACTCCTCCCTTACACACTCCTCTAGTCTTTTTCCTCTTTCCATCCCTATTTTTCTCACCTTGATCCCCTTTCACCACTTGACTCTATAGGTCAACTAGGTTGACCCTGTATAGTTTTTAGCCTCTGATTAATATACAAGGTCGAATGGGTTGACCCTATACTATTTAAGTTATTTTTTACTTGGAGTTTTATTATCCCTTCGATTGACCTAGCTCGAGACCTAGTGATTTATCCCCCAAAAACATATAGTGTCAACTGGGTCGACCTCATATAGCCAACATATTCATAAGTATTTAGGGTGAGATCCACCTATAAATTAAATATCATTTCATCATTATTTCATATATGAAATTAAGAGTTATTATTCACTAGTGCTTCTTTATAATCTGCTCTTCCACCATTCTACTTGAGGAGTCATAGCTTAGGGTTTCTACTTGGAGAATATAGTCTTGTGGATAAGTCTTGGATGCTTTGGCCTTTATTAGTTATCCTTAGAAACCATAATAACCTCTTAAAAATCCCCTTTGGCCAAGGTAGATATTGAGTCTCGATGGGTTCACATTCAGGTAAGTATATTCTAACTTTGTTCTCCTCTCTTTAATAGATAGAAGTAGCATAAGTATTGGCTCAAATAATATTCCTCATCATATTCCATGTATTAGGGTCTTACTCATACTTATCTTAATTGATATTCTCTTATTAATTTTTTGATTATTTTACTAACCCCTCATATTGTGCCACAAGCTTTGGTGTGCACTAGATTAGATTTACTTTCTTGTTTATTAGAATAGAGTAAACATTAAACCTAGGACTCTTTTAGGGTTGTTGCATGATTGTGTTAGATTTTAATATTTATTACCCTTCTTAACATGGTGTATTGTGATAAGTGGTCCCCTAATCAGGTCTAGTAGATCCCCATATTGGTCATGCCCCCACTTAACAAATGTATTCTCAATGAAAGTGTAGGCATACTCTATCTTTTCTAAGCTAGGATTGATTTATAGACATGATGCATTTATAATTACTTACATAACCTTGGTGGATCAAAGATGTAGAGAAATAATATTATTGTAAAATAACTTTGTGAAATGCTTTAAAAACCTTCTAACTAGGTCGATCAAACTCTGCAAGAACCTATTGCTAGTGCCTACAATATATAGGGTCGATTGGGTCAACCTAGTATGCTAAACAAGATATCTAAAAGTCTAAAAAATGTACTAGGTTAATTGGTTCAATATAGTAGTATGTACTAGAATTATATAATCCTAAAACTTGTATTAGGTTAATTAGGTTGATCCAGTAGCCTATACCTAAAAACTTGTGCATAAAAATTAGAGTTGGGTCAATTCAGTCAACCTAGTATGGAAAATATATGATAAAAATAATTAAATAAGTGAATAAATATTGCATGGGTTAGTTCATATTGGGTTCACTAGAATGTATGCAAGCAAAAATACATCATGTCTATAAATCAAAATACATCATGTCTATAAATCAATCCTGTCTTGGAGAAGATAGAGCATACCTACACTTTTGATTGAGAATACATTTTTTAAGTGAGAGCATGACCAATATGGGGATCTGATAAACTTGATTAGGGGATCACTTATCAAAATAAACCATGCTAGGAAGGGTTCCAAAGCCTACAGTCTAACATAATCATGAAATAACCCTAACAACATCCTAGATTTAATATTTCACTTATGTCTAATAAATAAGAAACTAAATATAATCTAGTGCTCACCAAAGCTTGTGGCACAATATGAGGGGTTAGTAAATAAATAAAAACATGTATAGGAGAATCTTAATTAAGCTAAGTATGAGTAAGACCCTAATATATGTAATATGAAGATTAATATTATTCGATCCAATACTTATGCTACTTCTATCTACTAAAGAGAGGAGAACAAAGTTAGACTATACTTACATGAATGTGAACTCACTGAGACTCAATCTCTCCCTTGGACAAAGGGGATTTGCAAGAGGTTGTTATGGTTTGTAAGGATTGCTAAGAAATTCCAAAGCATCTAATTCTTTCCATAAGACTCAATTTTCCAAGTAGAAACCCTAAGCTAAGACTCCTCAAGTAGAATGGTAGAAGAGCAAATTATAAAGAAGTATGAGTGAATAATAAATATTGATTACATATTGAAATAATGATGAAATGATCTTATATTTATAGGTAGATCTCACCCTAAATATTTTTGAATATGTCAGCTATACGAGATCAACCTAGTTAACCCTATATGTTTTGGTTAATTATTCACCAGGTCTCGAGCTAGGTAGGCCAAAGGGCTAACACAACACTCAAGTGAAAATCTCCTAAAATAGTATAAGGTCAACCCAATCAACCCTATACATTAATCAAAGGCTAAAAATTGTATAGGTTTAATCGAGCCAACCTAATACATCTGACTATCAAAAGGGGATTAAGGTGAGGAAAAGAGGGATGAAAAGAGGAAAAAGACTGGAGGAGTGTGCAAGGGAGGAGTAATAGCTTAGGGAATGTTTTTAGGATTTAGTTGGACTACTAATAATGTGGAAATAAGGGATAATAATCTTATGAAGCACCAAAGGTCTGCCTGACCCTTTTCTCAATGCACCCCTTAGGGTGTGCACTCAGAGAGATTGAGTCTCGACATGATTATATAAGATGTAAAGTGTCAGTATTTGATAAAAGTTAAAAATATTATGTGTATATAATAATTAGGTCACATCATCTTTGGAAAATGTATTATTGTTGATCCATCAAAATCTAGTGCCATAATGGATTGGTTATCACCTATAAATGTCTTAGAAGTTTATAGTTTCATGGGACTTGTAGGGCATTACAAGAGATTCATTGAGAACTTCTCATTAAAGGATCCCCAATCACATCCCAGAAGAGAAAAGGCAAGAATTTTGTATGGACTAAGTAGTGTGTAGAAGTGTTTCATAAGCTCAAAGAGCTATTGAAAATATCCCTTATTTTAATAGTGCCAAACATGGATAAGTATTTCCTTATTTTCATGGATGCATTTCATGAGGGTCTTAAAGGAATATTAATTTAATAATGTTGAGTTATTGCTTATGAGTCAAGGAAGCTCAAATATCATGAACTTAATTATAGGATTTGTGATTTAGAGCTTGTCACAATGATGTACGTATTTCAAATGTGGAGGCACTACCTCGTTGGCAAAAAATTTACACTCAAGACTAACCATCTAAGATTGACACACATATTTAATAAACTAAATTTGAATGTTAAAAAGAGGCATTGGATGGAGTTTTTGGCTAAGTATGATTTTGACATTACTTACATAAAAGGGAAGTAGAACAAAGTGGTGAATGTACTTATCAAAAGGCCACATCTACATTCCACATCAATTGTGCAAGAAAACCAGCGAATTATTTTATAACTCCAAAAGTAGATGCCTAGTGTAAATAAGTCATGATAGCACTTCAAGATAGTGAGCTTAAGTCAAAACCCAAGTATAATGGTTATTCAATGGAAAATAATGGGTTTTTAATATACCAACAATGCATCTATTGCCAAGTTTTGGAGAATTAAAGGATCAGATCTTATTTGAATCACATAAGACCTTCTATTCAACTCATCTTAGGGAGAAGAAAATTTATGTAGGTTTTTGAACCTTTTATTATTGGCCATGAATGAAATAGGAAGTGGTTGAGTATGTTGCATGATGTTTAGAATGTCAATAAGTGAAAGCTAAGCATATATATCTAGTAGGATTGTTTTACCCTCATGACATTATTACATGGAAATGGGATGTGGTGTCCATGGATTTCATCATTGGGTTGCCACTTACCCAGTGAAGATACACCACCATTTTGGTACTTGTTAATAAACTAACTAGGTCAGACATTTCTTTCTAGCCAAAGACACTTATGAGGCAAAGGATATTTCCCAATTGTATGTAGATCAGATTGTGTGGTTATATGGTGTTCCACTCAAAATAATTTATAATAGGGATTCATTTTTCACATCCTACTTTTGGACCACATACCAAACAAATTTGGATACAAATTTGAATTTTAGTAAAGCATACCATCCTCAAATGGATAGGCAGACCGAAAGGATTAATAAAGCCCTAGAGGACATGTTGTAAACATATGTCATGGATAAATAGTCTCAATGAGAGAGATATATAGACCTGGTAGAATTTTCATACAATAATAGCTATCATAGCTCCATCAACATGGCCCCCTATGCAACATTGTATGGATGACCCTACCAAACTTCATTGATTTGGAATAATCTGGAGGACCTATTTTGATTTGCCCTAATATGATAAAAGAGATGGAAAGAAAGGTTATGTATATTTTAAAATGTCTCAAAGAGGCAAAGGATCAACAAAAGATGTGGATTCATATAGGACTGAAATTGGTATTGATTTTGGAGACTCGATGCTCTTGCAAGTGAAGCAATGTAAGAGTGTAGGATGGATTGGTGGTGAACCTAAGTTATTACCATGATTTTTAGGGTCATTTGAGATTTTAGAATGACTTCACCCAATTTTTTCTAACTTGCCTTACCACCATCATGTTTATTATGCATGATGTTTTCAATATTTTTGTATTATTAAAGAAGTATGTACCTGACCCATTACATGTGCTTGATTGGTCTTCTTATAGATGGATGAGGATTCATTCAAGATAGATCCTATGATAATTTTATACTAGAAATCACTTAGAATTTAGCATCATGAATTTGATCAAGTGAAGGTCAAATGGGACTAATACAACCCAATTTTTACTACTTGGGAAGATACTTCAGAGATAGTTTGTCTTTACCCTCGTCTTTTTATGTGAAATTTCCAAGATGATGTTTTTTAAAGGGGGGAGTATGTAATGCCCCACCCTGAGACCCCTATTTTTTTGGGCATGGGAGTCACCATTATAATTATTATCATGTTATGGACTTATATATTTTTTTTATCTTTTCATAACAAAACTATAAATGTGAAGCCAAGAACTATTATATGTTGAGATACATGTGTGTGTGTGTGTGTGTGTGTGTGTGTGTGTGTGTGTGTGTGTGTGTGTGTGTGTGTGTGTGTGTGTGTGTGTGTGTGTGTGTGTGTGTGTGTGTGTGTGTGTGTGTGTGTTTTGTGTGTGTGTGTATTTATATATGTGATTATGAGATCATATTTATGTTAAAAACCTTGTTGCTTTATGAGATATTATGTTTCTCTTATGCATGATGATGTGGTATTTGAATAATAAATTAAAATGAGTATGTCATGATGGGCTATTATTTTATCTATCAATTTTATTGATTATCTTGATTTTGGATTCACTTTGTTATTCCATAGAGGTATCATGATAAATATTTTTTTTTTGTAGATGACAAGAAAAGAAAGATACATTTATATTGATGTTGAGATGAGTTGATATGGGATCTACACATTATTAATTATGGTGGAATTTAAGTTTATGATGTAGTGAGACCTCCAATAGTAGATATTTTCCTTGCATACAATGGGATGCATAACACTTTGATCTCTTGAATAGTTGCTAATTTTTAACTAGAAGTAAGTGGATATATTGTGCTTTGATAGGATTGGTTATATGATCTCATAGTCACAAAAACTAAATAATGAAGAATGAAATAAAAAAGGACATATTTTTCTTGATCACCAATATGTGAATGTGGTAAAATAGATAAATAGACACATTAGATACCAAAAATGAAATAGAAGAGACCTCCATCCCAATGAAAAATATATTCTATATTTGGGTAGGCAAAACACCATAGCTAAAAGTTAGAAGAATCAATGAGTAGAGTTGGAGATTTTAAAATAAAAACCATGATCCAAAAGTGGGTGAAAAAATAAATAATGTCCATTTTGATTCTTTCCCTTGGACCAGGATTAAAAGACTGAGAACTTTGATGCAACTGATAGAAATAAAAACACGAGAAATAAAAATTTCACACATATTATTGAATGTATAAAAAAATATTTGGTAAGAAGAGATAGCCAAAAATTAATAATATTTGGAATTATATAAATATAAAATTTATTGTATGGAATGGAGAGCAAAAAAATATTTAGAAAGGGCAATATATTGGAAAAAAATAAAAATGTAGCAACATATTGTTGTGTAGAAGGTAATGTCCCAAAAAGTATTGTTGATTGATCTTTTCTTTGTTGATATTTTGAATACATATAAACATGTGGATTTTTTATATGAAACCTATGATTTTGTTTTATTTGATTTCCTTGTTGAAGTATGAGATTTAGTTTTAAGATCTATCGATATTATTTTCATTATTAGAAATCTCTTTTGTGGACCTTTGTAACTTGAAAAATAGTGGTTGGACTATTTGTTTAAATTTATGTGATCCTTCTTATTTTAATATTTTATGATGTATTTGGGTAGGCTGAATAAGAATAAGAATAGATATTTTCATCTAGTAGCTCTATTGAGTTCATTGGCAATATTAACTACATAGAATAAAATCCTACACCAGGGCATGGGAGAGGTGGTTAAGTCTCAAACTGGTGTCATTTGGGGATATCATCTCTCATGGAGTTAAATTTATATGCTATAAATAATCATGTTCATTATTATGCATGTTTTACATGCCTATATGATGCTTAGATCTCAAGTTGTGGGTTTTGAGGACCCTGTGTTCAATGTGACATTTGTAGCCTTAAATATTTTGCTTGATTTCATGTTTTTTAGGTTTTTACCTTTGTTGACTTGGTTATGATTTATTGGTTATATTTTAATCCCTTCTATATTTATCGGTATTAGATTATTATTGTTAATTTAATGAACCCATATAAGATCATTCCTTTTGTTCACTAGTTTAGTAAGTCATATTTATGAATGAAACAAAAGGTTTTATTAGTATCAATTGAGGATAGACTGTGGGGTCAGAAAATAGTAGGTTATATAGTAAATAAGTGACAAAACATTAATAATATTCTTTATTAACCCCTTATGAATGGTATATGCTCACTGTGAGGTTGTATAGAACCAAATCATCTCCTCATGTCGTATTTATTTGTTTACTAAAAATCTAGCTAATGAGAAAGCAGCTCTAGTAGTACAATTCACATGTCTTTACACTTATTTATGTTTATGTATATTTATAAAGGAGGATAGACAGTGATATATTTCTTTTCAGTAGAGAAAATAGTTATATGTAATAGTTTATAATGTTGTCTTTACACCAATAAAATCATAAGGATGTTTTTTAATGTATATGAGAAATAAAACTCAAACCATCATTTTAATACAATGATAATTAACAAGGAGAATGTTATATTTGTTTTCCATTTTAAGGAACCTATTATTGAAGTTTAATACATCAATAGCTTATTATTTATAAATAAAAGACTTGTTCATTTAAGATAACTGAATAAACTATGTTGACAGTCCTAATCTTACATACAAATAAATCATAGTGCCTTACAATATGAAATTGTGTCTTATAAGAAAGAAAGTTTATAGTTGTTTATTATTTTCCTTATATAGATCATGTTGGCCCAATCTATGTTTTGCATATATTTTTATTGACTCTATATTTCTCAAACCAATGATCACCATATCAAGAATACTTTCATATGAGTCACCCACATCTTAATTTGACTTGGACCTTGATCAAAATAGAGGAATGTCCTCAATGGGTAATCCATATAAATTATATCATGTATAAATTGGCCTTGAACATATTAAATAATGTGCATTATGTATCATAAAAACTATGAAAATTCTATTAGGTATCTCCTTAATTCTATTCATTAACTCTTACCGACTTCCTATGGGATACCCTTTATAGAATGTATTTGTTTGGGAAAAAAAGGCAACAATATTTTAAGACTTATACCTAACTAACTCATTTCATTACTATAGTTTCTTAAATGTTGGTAAGTTTTTCTTTTGTTAAAATACAAGAGGCATTCAATTTAAAATTGCTCCCTATTACCTAAATTTTGGTGATCATTAGAAGTGTTTACAAAAATATTTACCAATCAAACCTCCACCTTGATTGACCATCTTAAATTTTCATTGTAAGTCATGTTTAGCATAGTTTAAGGTATGTTTGGCAAGTTTAAGGTAAATTTTCTTTCTAACATCACACTTGTCTAGTCATATATGTCCTTGTCAAAGGGTTCAAAGAGTGTCAATGGTTTAGAGGTCTTTATCATGTCATGTAATTCATGTCAATGTCATTTTATATACCCCATAGTCCATACAAGTGTCTTAAATGAAGTCAAACATCCTTTATAACATTATAACTCATTTTGAAAGAGCTATCTTGATCATTTATAATATCCAAGGAAGAGTATTGTAAGAAAATGGTGGGTTTTAAGTAGAGGGAGGTTATGGAACATTACCCCACATATATAAAGGTGTGAATAAGCTAAAGGAACACTTTTTGGTTTAGGTCAATTAGTTTTTAAGTAGAATATGATTTTTCTCAAGGAAAAAAGAGAGGTTTTCAAGGGGTCTGTACAGGTTTGCAGAGAAAAGATTACATCCAATAATTCCCATGGATTCTTCCATCCTATTTAGGTCAAAAACCATGAATTTTAGGGAGTTATAGACCCAAATAGATCAAAAACCTACTCAATCTCCCTATCACTCTCCTTGGCAACTTTATAAGGCACATCAGTTTTCACTTGGTACAGGTAGGAGAGAAAAAGTTAGAAGATCAAATCTTGGGCATAGTATGGGACCATAATGACATTAAATTTTGTGTTATTAGTCATTTAATTCATCTCCATATATTTATGAACAATCACTAAAAATTTAGGAGGTAAAAATGCACTATCAAACCCTCTATGGTTGGTTTTAGACCCTTCAAGTGAATTTGTGAACTTTTTTATTGAAGGATTAAGATTTCGTAGGTCCCTACATACCCTTATAAGTGATCCAAAACTTAGAATTTTTTATTGAAATATATTTCAAGAACATGAAAATAACATGGTAATAATGATTTCTCTAAGAAGAGATGTTTTATTATTCAAGATTGCAAATATAAACATATGTTTATCTCTGGGAAGAGATGTTTGATTTATAATTTGGGTTACATCTTAATTATACACATTTTGAAGGTAGGAGGAGGATGTGTAAGGTCACCAATATCAATGTAGATTAATTGGTTTGACTTCCATGATTTACAACAACACAGAATTTGAGGAATTACTATTTTTAGAAACTTACTATTTTTAGACTATACTACTAAAATTGAAATTTGGGGCACTTATATTAGGTTTTTAGAGGTAAAATATCACTAATAAAATCTCTATGCCATCTCACCACATTATCCTCATTCTTATATTTTCAATGATTCAAATGGGGAGTCAATCAGAGCTATGGTGCAAAAGTTATGGCTCCTAGAAGTTTTGTCATCAATTAGGGTAGAACTGTCACCCGAATTGTCACTTGAATTATTATCTAGATCATTCCTCCCTCCTTGAGAAGAAATGTTCCCCATTGAATCAATATTAATCATTAGGTTTATTAATTGTGTCTTAAATTATATTCTATATGAGCCACTTACCTGGGTGGCTAAGCTGGCCCTTTTTGACCACCAGATAAAGTGGAATAGAGTGTCCTCTTATTGTCTTCATCCAAGTGTCCACAATCTGATCCTCCTCCACTAGATAAAAACCCTACTGATCAAGTTCATCAATGTCCAATTGCTATACTATGACTAAAGTGTCCAATAGAGGTGGATTATATGGTTTGAGGAGCTCTACGTTGAATATTGGATGCAGACCAAGGTAGGTTGGTAGGCTCAACTCAAAAGAATTTTCTCCAACTTTTCTAGTGATGGTGTAGGGACCATATCATAGGGGCTAAATTTTTCTATGTGGGCCTACAAGTCATTATTTTTTAATTCCAAATTAGACCTTGTCACCCACATCAAAATGGTGTACAATCCTATGTTTATCATGGCGTTGCTTATAATTTTGATTCATCTTCTCCAAGATGTCATGAACCTACTATTGGATGTGTTACATTTGTTTAATGAACTTTGTTGATTGTGCTACCTCAGATCTCCCATGAGGTGTGTATTACATGGTGGAGAATGGAATGGCTATATCAATTGGTACCATGGGTTGGAACCCAAAGCATACTTGAAATGGACTATGCTTAGTCAAGTTATACAGGGCATGATTGTATCCATGTTGTATGAAAAGAATCCCCTCATCTCATGTGCATGGATATTTGGAGTGATACATTTGAATCATGTGAATAATCAAGTGGTTCACCACTTTTGTCTAACCATCAGTCTATAGATGGAAGGTTGTGGACTTCATCAACTTGGTATCCATCATCTTCCATAAAGTGGACTAGAAGATGCTTAGGAACCTGTTATCTCTATCTGAGACAATGAACTTGGGGAGACCAACATGTAGCCATACATGACTAAAATATAGTTGAGCAGTTTATTTATTAGATATATTTTTCTTATAAGAAATCATGATAGTCATTTTTTTTAATTATCAACTATAACAAAAATACAGTCCTTACCATGTTTTAAAGTGGGCAAACCTGAGAGAAAATCCATTGAGATATATTCCCAAGGCCTGGTTGGTTATAGAAATGGCATGTACAATCCTTGATTCTTATTTTTTGGCTTGGCTATCACACATGGGGTGTAATATTTGAGGTACCTTTCCACATCCTTCCACATATGGGGTTAGTAGAAGTGTTTTTGAAGGACTACCAATGTCTTCTCTAAACTAAAGTGTCCAACTATCCTACTAAAATGTGTTTCCCATATCATCTTATATTGCTCTGTAGCTAGAACATAGATGTGCCCCATGTGATAGAGGACATTATCTTTCAAATATAAATTAGAAACATGTTTACCTTCTCAAAGTGCCTGATATGTATCAGCAAAGGCAGGATCTACTTCATATAAAGCACCCCAAGTGGTATTCTTGTGTCCACACAAGTTAATAACTATTATGAGTGTCATAATTTGTGGGTGGCTCAAAAAATATATAGCCATATTTGAGCTCCCCTTTTTGTGTTTGATTATCACATGGAATTGATATAGATATGTGGGCCACTTTTGGTTCCTCTCATTTCATAGTTTTCTCTACATTTGGATGAATTCTAATGGTTTATGGTCAGTGTGGATGACCATCTCTTTCCCCAAGATGTAGTGTTTCCATTGTTTATAGGCTTTCACAATGGCATAGAGCTCCTTTTCATATGTCATGTATTTATTGACTATATCATTAAAATTCTTACTATGATATGCAATTAGATGGCCATGTTGCATGATGGCATCTCCTATGGCATATTCAGATGCATCTATCATCAACTCGAAAGGTTGATGCAAGTCTAGCAAGGCAAGAAGAGGGGCTGAGTAGAGTATGTTCTTCAAATTCTCAAATTACCTCTATTGTATTTTTCCCCATTGAAATGCATCTTTAGCTCCTCTAGTCACTTGGGTTAGTGGCCAAGCAACATATGAGAATCTAAGAACAAAACTATGATAGAAATTTGTAAGACCCAAGAAGTTGTGAAGTTCTATGAGGGTCCTTGGTGTAGGCCATTCTTGAATAACTTGAATCTTCTCTGGATCAACATGGACCCCTTCCTCATTCACAATGTACCCTAGGTACTAAATTGTTTTCATCCCAAATGTACATTTTTTGAGATTTGCATATAACTTGTGTTCTCAAAGAGTTTGAAGCACCTTACAAACATGTTGCAGATGTTCCTCCCATGTTTTAATGTAGATGAGTATGTCATCTAGGTAGACAACAAAAAATGAGTTGGTGAAGGGTTTCATGATGTCATTCATCATCCTCATGAAGGTTGTAGGTGTGTTAGTCAAGCCAAAAGGCATAACCAACCATTTAAAGAGCCCCTCCTTAGATTTGAATGTAGTCTTATAGAAATTAGTGAGATCGATGGGAATTTGGTGATAGCTAAATTTGAGATTAATTTTGGTGAAGAAATTTTCACCATGGAGTCAGTCCAACAGGTCATCAATCTTGGGGAAGGGGTAGCAATTATTCACAGTGATTTCATTCAGGGCTTGATAGTCAATGCAAAGCCTCCATGTTCCATCTTTATTTGGTGTCAAGATAATCAAGCTACCATAGGGAGAAGATCTTGGCTTGATGTGACCCTTTTGAATCAATTCTATAATCTACCTTTTTATCTCATCATTCTCCAAAAATGATCTATGATACATAAGACTATTAGGAAAAGGTGATCCTGGGATCAAATTGATAAAATGTTTTACCTTGTAGTGAAGTAGAACTCCTATGGGTTACTTGAATAAGTCATCATATTCTCCCATGATTTGTCCCATCTACTTATATTATTGTGTTGATTATGTAGTCAGGACTACAACATCAACCTTCTTGGATTTTTATGGTTTGACTATGATGTGAATGAATTTATACCTTTTCCACCAATCTCTTACATTACTTGGCACTAATCATGGAGATAGATGTGAGAGGTGGTACCTCTAGTACCTTATAGCACCATGTTTCAAGAGTGAAGGTGATTCTTCAGGTTTGTGATTCATAGATGCCATGTCGATCATACATGAATGGTTAACCAAGGAGTATATCACAAACATCTAAATTGACCACATCACACAAGACTTCATCTTGGAAAGGTTTTATTACATATGAAATAAGACACTAATGGGTGACATGGAGGTCTCTCCTTAGGCTCAACCATCCAATAATGTATGGCTTTAGGTGAGGCTTCATGGATAGATTTAGATTTTTCATAGCTTTAACAGAGATTAAATTTTTTTGACTCCCACTATCAAGAATGAAATGCAGAGGCTTACCTTTTACCCATAATTTAGAGTGAAATAAACTTTCCTTGTCATTTGGCATTTCCTCATGGGTCTGTGATGAAGTAATGATGGTATCAAGCTTAGCATCTACAATCTCTTCTTTGTCCTCTTTGACTGTAGGGTGTGTATGAGGCAAAGAAATAGATGTCAAGTATTATGACTTAGAAAGTAGCGACTTGATGGCTCAAAATTCTTCTTTGGAGTGAGTTATAATTTTTTGGTAATCACACCATTTTTTAGTCTTCCCCTTCTGGGGTTTCTTATCTTGGAACTCCTTTTACTTCTAATTTTGGCCTTGTGTTTGACCTCCCTTGTCACTTTTCCATTTCAAAGGCTGACTCTTCATATTCTTTCTTCCATGCTTCTACTCAATCTTCACTATGAACTTATATGCCTCACCAAGGGTTTCTAAATTAAAGAGTTCCATTTCCCCCCATATGTACCATTTTATTCCACCATGATATTTTATAGTCTTATGTTTCTCACTTTTTTGGATTCCCAATCTCACAGATAGAGAATGAAAAATGTCAGTGTAATCCTGAACAAATTGGTCCTTACCTTGGCAAAGTTATTACCACTATATGTACAAATCATCATATGCTCCAATAGGATAGTATTCTTCCTTTACCAGTTCCATGAAATCATCCTAGGTAGGTTCTACCTCAAGTCCAATGTCATCTCTACTGAACCTCTTTTTGTACACTTCCCACCAATTTTTCATGGGCAATGATGCTTTCAAAAGAGCAAAAGTGATATTTTCTCCATTAGTGAATTTATTTACAAAAAATTAGGAAGATAATTGATCCAACCAATTTTTTACTACATCATCATTGATTTTTCCTTCAAGGGATATCAAAATTCACCTAAACCTTGAAGGGTGTTGGGGCACTAAAAGGACATTCCATGGATGAGCAGCCAGGAAGTGCAGATGAGGAGCTAGAATTTCTCATCGAGATTTGTTGGAGAATTTGGGTGAATTATTGTACCATTTATGCTTATTTCTATTGCAAGGATTCATTCACCATTTCCTTGAATGGATCAGATGTCTTAGTGTCATCCACCATTTGAGGTCATTTGTAGCAAATAGGTGGATAGATTGTAAGCTCTATTATTTTTCACCCAAGCTTCTTATAATCTGACCTTGTCCTTAGGATCATACACTCTCAAGACAAATTGATCTGATACCACTAATCCAAAACTTAGAAGTTTTGATTAAAATATATTTCAAGAACACAAAAATAACACAGTAACAATGATTTCTTTGAGAAGAGATGTTTTATTACTCAAGATTAAAAATACAAACATATGTTTATCTCTAGGAAGAGATGTCTAATTTCCATTTTAGGTTACATCTTCATTTATACACATTTTGAAGGTAGGAGGAGGATGTGTAAGGTCACCAATCTCTAGGGATATTAAGTGGTTCAACTTCCATGATTTACAACAATACAGAATTTGAAGAATTACTATTTTTAAAAACTTACTATTTTTAGACTACATTACTAAAATTGAAATTTGGGGTACTTCCATTGGGTTTTCTAGGGTAAAAACCCACCAATAAAATCTTCATGCCATGTCACCATGTTCTCCTCATTCTTAGCTTTCTAATGGTTCAAACGAGGAGTCAATTAGATCTATGGTGCAAAATTTATGGTTCCCAAAAGTTTCATCATGAATTGGGGTAAAATTGTCACCTAAATTATTGCCCAGATCAATAAGTATTTTTAAACTATCTCTAATCATATTCATGTTTGTATAAGTCATAAATGAGTAGAATCTTTCAAAAATGGTGAAGTTATAGGTTTGTATTGCAAAGTTTTGAGCTCTATAAAAGGTTTTATGTGCAAAAGTGTTTGGGATTATATTTGACAATGATGTTATATCTCCTCCATCTTCTATAGGGTCTTAAATAAGCCTTTCAACTCCCACAAAGTTTAAATTTCATGTATGTCCATCCTGTGTGAATGTGTCTTCATTGTTTCTAGGCAGTGGACAATAGGGGCATGTTAGTGATGGATTTTGAAGTCGATAAGTCTGTAGAGGATCCCAAAAAACATGAACAAACCCCAATAGCTTTCAATAATCATTGAAATTCTTAGAGTGATAAAAGAGGAAATCTCCACACCTAAAATCTATAGCTCTAAGAATCTAAACATAACCATTAGTGTTTGGCATTATGTTAAAGCAAACCACTAAGAGGCTAAAAGGCTCAGGGCTTATATGGGCTATAAGAGGTCTATATTATCTATTTGGTTTGCCAACTTGCACCAGGATATAGATAAAATTTTAAACTAGGTTGGCTCTAGTGTGAAAAAGTTCACAAAGCATGCTAGCACCTCTAGCAGATCTAACCACAGTAAAGCAAGTAGCTAAAATTAAGCTATTGATTGCATAAACAAATCAAAAATAATAATATCAAATGGAGAGAGATAGAAATTTAAATATAAATCTAAAATCTAAGGCACTTTGAGTTGAAATGAAAGATGTTTTCAAGAAAGGGTTTAAGAGCATGCCTATTCTAGATTTGAGTTGTCTTTCCAAATCAATATTACTATTTTATACCAATGTTATGTTCTAGTTTAGCAAGAGAGAGAGATGGTTTAAGAAAATTGTATAGATCATTTTAAGCATGTAGAGTCTTACTATGTAATGAAAATGTTTCCAATCCAAGCATAAACATGTAATGGTAAATATTTCAAGCAATGAAAATATACTGTAACCACATATGAATGTATAACCTTCAGAAACTATTATAAATAATGTAAAAATAGCTAAATCACTAAAATAAATTAAACCCTAGTATGTATACTACTACAAATAAACAAAGAGTTTCACTTTTCAAATAAAAGTTCACTCATATCCACCTCAAAGAGATGTTTAGACTTTATACCAACTGATTGTCTAAGCTAAGAGGTAAGAGAGGAATAAGATCAGGTTATGTGTAATCTGAGTCCAGACTAAGAGCCAAAAGTTATGGAGGAGGTGAAGGAGAATCCACTAATCTATGGAAAAACCAATGCAAGGAGCATAAAATAAGTGCAATGGAGTCTTGAGGGAGCAAGGAGAAACCCACAAGCTTTAATAACACTATCAATAGTAATGAGAATCACCAAGAATAGTTTCATTAAGGTAGGGTATTCCCTATCACAATGGAATCTATTATGCCAAGCAAGAATCAAGAAAGATTCAAGGAGGCAGCCAAGCTTCGAATGGACTGATCAAGTGGGAAAATCATAGCAAGAAAGATATCAAGAGAGAATATGGAGAGAGAGAAGAAGAGGCTCACATGAATGAGAATGAGGCATATATCCCAACCCCAATCTTCCAAAAGACCTAAAACTAGTTGTTTATTACCATTTGGGTTCATTTTGGCACTTTTGGGTGCATTCAACCTAGGCCACAACTTTGGTGAAGGAAACATATAGCCTAAGCCATGGGTTTCCTTCACACAAGCTATGGCCTGGGTCAAACAAGGGCCTAGGCTAGTCAACAGGCTCTTAAAAGGCCTTGAGGGGTATTTAGAAGGCCTATCTTATGTGCAAAAAAGGATAATATGGACTAAGTATGTATGGAGGTTAATAATATGATGTGAGAGAGGTCCAATCAGGTTGTGGATGTCTCAAAGTGGGATGACTAGGGTTGGTAGTTTGCACATTAACTGATGTGTAATCATAGGGAGGAGTAAATTCATGGGAAGTACAATTACATATGCCCCTAAGGTACAAGCAGTTAGTGTTCAAATGAATAAGGAGTTTCATGCAGTACCTAAAAGCCACACCAAATCAAAGGAAAGTGAGAACTTAAAAGATAAAAGGAAAAATTACCTACACTTACTAGATAAGGATGGTGGTGGAAAGTTTCAATGGCACAATCCATGGGTGAGAGTGAAAATTATATGTAATCCAAAATCTAAATCCAACTCCTACAAAGAAGGGACACAAGTGATATCAAATCAAAGCATACTATCTAGAATGACATTCACTAGGGAATTATCCCTAGTGTTCTCCCTGTGAGGGATATGGGTGAACTAGACATCCTCAAAGAAAGAGAGCAAATCACGCACTACCTCAAAGAGGGGGAGCAAATAAAATTGAAGGATGGCCAAAACATTAGTGAGTTGAGACATAGCTAATAGTGATTCAAAAAATAACTACACATAGCATGTGCCTAACTCACTAACATCGATAATGGTGCCAATGATTGCATGATACTTAGTGGCATTATTCATCTCACTGGTAAGGAAAAAACTAGTTGTAACAAGCTCATTTCCCCACTAATCATTGATAACCCAAGTCATAACTATAAATTTTGGGTTACCCCAACTACCTCCATCAGTATGAATCACCATTGAGAGATGTACCATGATGGGGGTTGAGGATGCAAGATAACAACTATAAAAAGGCAATCTCAAAGTGAAGCAGTGTAAGTGAGTTACACGAGGGAAACAAATAATGAAATTAAGCCAAAATCATAATGGTTAACCAATACCAACCATGGTGAAAGGTAACAAAGGGAAAGTGGGGGGAATTTCAGAGGATATGAAGACCAGTCGATAAGACTAGAGCAAGTCCTGAACCATCATAACTAGTTGACAACCCTACCTATAACCATGATGAACAAGAAAGAGAGGGAGTCAAAATAGATCAACTATAGAAAAGTAGAGAAATGACTAACTAAAAGAAGCATAATAAGTAACTTTTATCCTTGGGTGCCCATGAGATGGGACACAAGCTCAAGAGGTTAACAGGGACCTATAAGGGGTCCTAGGGACCAAAATAGGGCCATCATAGGCCCAAAAATGCCTTGGATTAAAAAATAGAGGCCACCAATGCATTCATAACGTGCCAAAACCTTTAAGCTAGATTTTTTACGATCTAAAATGCAAAAATGGGTAAAACACCCAAAAAGGGCCCATAAAAAGCAAGAAAGGGGGGCTAAAAAGAGGGAAAAGAGGTCATTTTCACTTTGAGAGAGCCAAAGGAGAGCCCACGAGCAACCAAAGCCCAAGTGGAGAAAATTAGGACATGGGATAATGTCAGAGATGCACAAGATGGTTTGGGTAAGCTCTATGAATGAATTTTGTCAAATTTATTTATTTTTGGGGGGTTTGGAAGGCCCTAAATGCATTTTGACTCATTTTAAATGATTTGGTAGACAAATCAGAAAAAACAAGGACTCAAAATGGTGGTATAGGTGAGTTAGAGAGAATACAACCAATGGGAGATAAAACCATGGCCCGTGAAGCAAAAGAGGAGGAGCCCTGGGCCTCCCCAAGCCATCCTAATGTAGGTCATATCCTGGCTTAGGCCAACACCATGGCTTTGCCTAGAAAGCCATGGCCTAGGGTAGGGAAGCCTCAAAATGGGCCTTAGAGAGCCTAATGAAACTCGAGAGGTCTTAGAAGGGGCCAAAAAAAGGAGGGAGAGAGAAAAATAAGCTAGATGGATAAAAAACATTATTTTTTACTTGCTCTTACTCATTTTTTGACTAATAGGCTAATCCATTTGACTATTCACTAGATTATATAGACATAAAGAGGAGTTAGCTTATCAAAGGAGGAAGGACTTTCATAGGTGAGAGAGTAGCTAGCATAGCAAAATGGGCCATATGAGGTGACCAACCAAGAGAAAGTTTTAGCATGGTTGGTCGAGGAGGCTAATACTCTACCTATGGTGGATCTAGATCACCTACAAAATGTAGGACTTTGGAGGATACATTGGTGATCACATGGGTATTAGAGGGGCATGTGTTCTAGTTGGGGCTAGAGCTAGAGGTCATCCTCAATATTAAGGATGTCTACCAACTTTATGGGGTAAAGCTTATGGGTAGAGAGATAGAGATACCACCAGTGTAGGATATAGCAACATTAGATCTCTAATTAGTGGGACCCTACCTATAGTAGAATAACAATGTAGTGAAGATCACATAGTTGTCATTAGGGGTAACTACTCTTAGGATAGTGATAGTAAGGGCTATGGTCAAGAGGCTCTATGCCAACTAGAGTATAGGATGACTACCAGTCTCATAGACAAGATTTGTCTAATGCATAGAGGGAGGATAGAGATATGTCTAGGGATATTATATCCTAGGTGGATTATACCATAAATTGGATCACATATGATGCATAGGGTTAGTTGGATTGACATAGCCTAGCATGTATATATCAAGTTTTTTAGTTTGTCTTGAGCATGTATATATCTACTATGTAATGAGGAATGTTTCCAAAGATATAAATGATATGCAACAAAGAAATATTTTAATCAATGAAAAGTACTTTTTAACCATATAAAAATGTGAGAAACTTTAGAAACTACTCTAAGTAATGCACAAAATAACTATTTCACTAAAACAATTCAAACCCTAGCATATACACTACTTAAAGTAATGGAGTTTCACTTTTCATAGCAAAGTACCCTTAGATCAATCTCAAAGATGAAGTGCAGATGTTCTACTAACCAAGAATTCAAGCTAAGAAGCAATATAGGAGGAAGACTAAGCTATGTGCAAGCTGAAGTCCAAGCCAAAAGCCAAGAGTAAAGGAGGAGGTGAAGTGATAACATGCACTAGTGTAAGAACTCCAACCAAGTAAACAAATCAGGTTCAATGCCAAATGTAAAATCTTAGAAGCAAGCCACAAGGAAACAGGAACAATTGAGAGCAATAATAGAGTCTCCAAGCAAATGTGTAGTAGCATATTGGATCCTTTGTCACCAATAAAGCTTAATTTTGCCAAGAATGTATCAAGAGAGATTCAAGAAGGCATAAGAGTCAAGAGAGGAAAGAATAATCAGTAGAGAGTGTGGAGAGAGAGAGAATAAGAGGCTAAAATAAATGAGAATGAAGCATATATCCTAAGCCCAATCCGTTAAAAGACCTAAAACTAATTATTTTTAACTATTTGGATTCATTTTGGCACTTTTGGGCATGTTCTACCTAGGCTATGACTTTGGTGAAGGAAACATGTGGCCTAGGCCATGGGTTTCCTTCATACAAGTTGTGGCCTAGGTCAAACAAGGGCCTAGGTAGGTCAACAAGCTCTTAAAAGGCCTCGAGGGGTCTCTAAAAGGCATGTTTTGTTTGCAAAAAGGGCCAATATGGACTAAGGATGTATGGAGGGTAAGAATATGATGTGAAAGAGGTCCAAGCAGGTGGTAGATATCTCAAAGTGGGATGACCAAGGTTGGTAGTCCACATATGAGCTGATGTGTAATCACAAGGAGGAGTAGGATCATGGGAAGTATGATTACATATGCCCCTGAGGTATAGGCAATCAGTGTTCAAATGAATAAGGAGTGTTGTGTATTACCTAGAAGCCAAACCAAATCAAAGGAAAGCAAGAATTTAAAAGATAAAAGGAAACACTACATACACTTACCAAATAAAGATGACCATAGAAAGAGTTAATGGTGCAATCCATGGGTGAGAGTGCAAATGCTACATAATCCAAAATCCAAATCCAACTCTAGATCCAAATCTAGCTCCAACTACAAAGAAAGGACACAAGTGATATCAAATAAAATCATACTATCTAGAATGACATTCACTAATTCACTAGGGTGTTAGCTCTAGTTTTCTCCCTGTGAGGAATATGGGTGAACTACACATCCTTGAAGAGAGAAAGAAAATCACATGTCACCTTGAAGAGGGGGAACAACTCAAAGATAAGGATGACCCAAATAATGGTGAGTTGAAAAATAGCTAAGAGTGATTCAAAGAATAATTTTACATAACATGTGCCTAACTCATGTTAGGTTGTGGAGCTAAAAGCTTCACTGATGCAAGCAGGGAAGGAGGTTGCGAAGGGTTGTGGAGTGTTACTGTCACCGGCATCGGTCAGGCCAATTGACATCGGTAGGGAGGAGATAGGAAGGCAACCGACATTGGTCATATGTCGACTGGCATCGGCACCCCCAGGTAGATAGGGACCGATGTCGGTCACCTGTGTGGTTCAGACTGGGTGTTTTACAGGCAGTTAGCTAACAAACCAAGTGTTTGCATGTCAAGAGCCAGTTTTAGACTAAGAGTTGTGGATCTAATTATTGTAATTAGGTGTCTAATTATTTTTTGCATGAGATCTATTTAAGAGACTCATTGGTTGTATTGTAAACTAGTGCTAGAGAGTAAGAGAGCAAATAAGCTCCTTCAGAGAGAAGAGAGCAATGGTGTGTTCTTCCTAGTGCCACAGTACCAGGTGTGGGTGCTGGGTTGGAGAATCAATAGGGTTCTTCATGTATGTATGATCTTGGTCATTAGGTGAGCATGGCTACGATAGGAGATCTGCATGGTAAGATCGTTGATTTGCAGGTGTATGTGTGTGCAAGGTCAAGGTTCACAAGTGTGCAGAACTAGATTGATTTGCAGGTGTGTAAGATCAGATAGGATAGCAACACAATAGGGAGCAAAATCAGGTGTGGTATAGTGTGTACTTGTGGAGTGCATGGAGCACTTGTGGAGTGCGTGGAGCACTTGTGGAGTGCATGGAGCATAGGTGTAAGGTGAACCCTGCTGCTAGTCCCTCTCAAATACCTGAGAACCCACTTCCCCGAATTGGCTCCTAACTCTCTAACAACTCCCACTGCTTGGGAAAACTTAGGCCTATACCAGACCTCATGTGATTTCAGACACTTAACTATCCAGCCCTTAGTGTGCTCCGATTTTGCATCCTGCGTAATGAACCTCGCCAACACCTGATTCACATCAGCTCCCACTCGAGACAAACTCAACCTGTGATCTCCTATGTCCCCCATGCCAAAGAATTTCGCTGCTCCAAATTCTTCATAGTAAACCACTGAACTAATCTTACCCTTAGCTCAGCAAAACCTTGTATGTACAAACCTGCTAGCAAACATACCATCCACATACAGCAATAGAATGATGTTGCAATCATCATCCACCTGGTAAGACAAACCACAGTAGTTACCCTGACATTGACTAAAGTCATGCTTTGTCATCCCACTGTCAAAACCTATACCACTGTCCTACAGCTTCCTCAAGACCATATGCCCTGGTCCTCCATCTCACGTGTCCATTCTCTCTATTCTTCAACTAAGGTATCCATTTGTCTCTGTGCTTTCTTCCGGCTGGCAACCCTACCAAATCTCCCACTTGGCTCTGCAAACTCTCCATGCCATGCTCCCACTATTTCCAGGATCCTTCTTGCTCTGTAGTTAGCAACTAGTATAAAGAAGAGGAAAAACAAATTTGAGGCTTACTTACCATCTTCAGTCCTCCATATGGGCATTTGAGACTCCTTGACAGCTTGCTATCCACCCAAAATCCATTACAGTAACCAACCTCGGTCACCACATAGTCTGCATCCAACTGACGTCGGTTCCATGTGCTTGTCCTGACTACCAACCCTACCGACATCAGTGTCCTCCTACTGCCGACGTCGGTCCTTGTGACCGACGTCAGTCTTACCTCCTATCAATGTCGGTTTTCCTACCGACACCGGTACCTGTGTTTGCCTGTGAGTGATGACTTTTTCCCCATGAGCTCCTTTGAATCAAGTCCCATGTCCAAACTACCCTGCCCAGAAGTATCCAGCCCCATCCACTGGTCTCTGTCCACCATCTCCTCCATAAACACCAAGGCTTTCAAGTTCTTAAGCACGTCAAATATATCAGTCTTCCTCTTAAGAACATGCATCTCCTTCCTGCTCATGTGACCAAGCTTACGAAGCCACGTCTCTGCAACAAAAGAAGAATCAGTAATATAAACAAGTAGATAAAGAGTATCTATTTTCTTACCACCAGCTAATTTAAGTGCATCCATTGTGAGAGTTCTTGTGCATCTCTCATCACCCAACCTTTTTGAATAAATTAGCCATATCTCCAAACTTGGGACTTGCATGACCTCCTTCAACACCCATGTGTTGGCCGCCTACGATTTCATCTTCACTTCCCCTTTGCCAATTCTTTGGCAAGGCTCACCAGCTCCTCTCCCTAGGGCTGCATGGAAAGAGGCAACATAATCTGTTATCCAAGATTCAACTTTATCCAAGAAACCTCCCAAAGCATCCTATGCAATAACACCTACAACATCTACATCTTCAGTTCCTTCATGCTGATCTGCTACCAACCAACAATATTCTTTTACCTGCTCTTTCTTTCCATAGGACTGTAAGTGACCATCTGTGCTTTTCAACTCCTCCATTCTTAGCTTACTTTGATCTGTCATTGCTCTACTCCCACTCGATCAAAAACCCCTGAGAGTGACCTGTAACCAAACACAAAACTTGCTCCCTGCAACCTTAGCTCTGATACCACGTGTTGGGATAAATAACTAAAAGCACACAATTGATTACCAAGCAACTTAACATGCGGAAATTAACCAGAATACACAAGTAACTAGAATTAGAAATAACACATGATATGAGAGACAATACACAACTTGTATTAAAACTCTTTCAGAAGGAAATACAACAAAGAAGGCTGCCACAGTTCTTCTTCCTTACACACCTCTAGGGCATAAACAGTAAATCTTCCCTCAAATCTCTCTCTTAGGTCCCAACACCCAACTCAAACACAGAGTTGGTGTTCACCTTACACCTATGCTCCACACACTCCACAAGTGCTCCACGCACTCCACAAGTACACACTATACTCCAAGTAGACCCCACCTGATTCTACTCCCTATTGTGTTGCTGTCCTATCTGATCTTGCACACCTGCAAATCAATCTGGTTCTACACACCTGTGAACCTTGACCTTGCACACACATACACCTACAAATCAATGATCTTACTTACCATGCAGATATCCTATCATAGCCATGCTCACCTGATGACCAAGATCATACATACATGAAGAACCCTATTGATTCTCCAACCCAGCACCCACACCTGGTACTGTGGCACTAGGAGGAACACACCATTGCTTTCTTCTCTCTGAAGGAGCTTATTTGCTCTCTTACTCTCTAGCACTAGTTTACAATACAACCAATGAGTCTCTTAAATAGATCTCATGCAAATAATAATTAGACACCTAATTACAATAATTAGATCCACAGCTCTCAGTCTAAAACTAGATCTTGACATGCAAACACTTGGTTCATTAGCTAACTGCCCGTAAAACACTCATTCTAAACCACACAGGTGACCGACATCGGTCCCTATCTACCTAGGGGGTGTCGATGCTGGCCGACATATGACCGATGTCAGTTGCCTTCCTGTCTCCTCCCTGCCGATGTCGGTTGGCCTGACCGACGCCAGTGACAGTAACACTCTGCAACCCTTCGCAACCTCCTTCCCTGCTTGCATCAGTGAAGCTTTTAGCTCCACACCCTAACAATCTCCCACTTGGAGATAAAGAGCTACGCCTGTACCCATACCAGTACTCTGTCTAATCTACATCTTGGCTTGTATTCCTCTTGAAGCTCCCACTTGAAGACAACCCACCACACTCCCTATGGTGCTACACATGTGTCTAAATTTCTCCATTCTTTTGCCTTGCTATACTCCCACTCAAACAGCAATCCCTGTGAGTAACCTATAATTAACAACACTTAACAGATCTGAACCCCTGTTAGTCAAGCTCGCTCTGAGAACGTCTAACCTCGCTCTGATACCATTTGACAGGACCAAAGTTTCCCAAATTTCTGACACAACTTGTTAGATTTAAGAGCACACATGATTACCAATGTATAAGCAACTTAAACATGCAGAAATACCCAGAAGAATAAATAACTATCAATGAGAAATAACACAGAATATGAGAGGCAACACACAATTGTATTCAACTCATTACAAAGGAAATTACAATAAAGAGATCACACTCTTCTTCCACCTCTACAAGGCCTTCCACACCTCAAGGGCTCCAAGTAATCTTCCCACCTGAGTAATCTTCTCTCATAGGTCACAACACACAGCTAACACACGTTGTTGTTCACCTCATTGTACATCTAGTACAATCAAGTACGAACTGATACTCCAAGTAGATCTCACCATGATCCTGCTCCTGATGTATTTTTATCACCTTGGATCCTGGCCAACCCGTCGATCTCTGTCTGACCCTCACATTCACACATCTCCCTGCAGACCAACCTGATCTTACTTATCACATGTAGATCTCCTCCATGACCCTGCAACACCCTGCATATCAAACCTGATCTTACATACATGGGGAATCCTACTTGATTCCACCATGGGAAGAACTCTCCAAGCTCCACACTTGGGTTCTACAAGTTCTACACTTAACAATACAGCCCATGAGTCTATTATATAGATCTCATGCATACACTTAATTTAGACGGGCGGCTCAAAGACTCGAACCAGTCTTTAACATGCAAACTCTACATTCACTTAATTGATTGTTTGTCAACAGCAGTTCTGACTGCTACAGGTGACCGACGTCGGTCCCTACCTTCCTGGAGGTGACTGACGCCGGCCGATCTCCTGTTGATGTTGGTTTCCTCTGCGCTTCCCCTGACCGACGTTGGTTGTGGCCTGCCAATGCTGGTGACTGTCAAGCTACGAAAAACCTCCTCCTTCTATTTGCAACAAGGTGAAGCTTTTAGCTCCACACCCTAACAACTTACAGGCATCGATCAAGGTGTCAATGATTATATGATACTCAATAGCATTATTCATCTCATTGGTAAAGAAGAAACTAGCTACAATAATATCATGGCCCCACTAATCATTAGTTTCATTTGGTTTGTCCTAAGTTGCCTCGACTACCACCATCAGTGTGAATCACCATTAGAGGTGCACCATGATGGGGGTCAAGGATGCAAGACTAAAAACTATAAAAAGGCAATCTCAAAGTGAAGCAGTGTAAGTGAGTTGCACAAGGGAAAAAAATAATGAAATCGAGCCATAATCATAGTGGTTGATCAACATTGGCCATGGCAAGAGGTAACAAATGGGAAAGTGAGGGGAAGTTTGGAGGAGACAAAGACCAATCAGTAAGACTAGAGCAAGTCCCAAACCATTGTAGCTAGTTGATAACCCTGCTTGTAACCATAATAAATAAGAGAGAGAGGGAGTTAGAATGGATCAACTAAAGAAAAGTAGAGAAATGAATAACTAAAAGAAGCACAGTAAGTAATTTCTATCCCTGGGTGCCCATGAGATGGGACACAAGCCTAGGAGGTTAATAGGGACCTAAAGGGGGTCCTAGGGACCAAAACAGGGCCAAAGTGGGCCCAAAGAAGCCTCAAATTAAAAAATGGAAGCTGTTAATACACTTAGAACATGCCAAAACCTCTAAGATGGAGGTTTTGTAGTCTGAAATGCAAAAATGGGTAAAACACCCAAAATTGACCCATAAAAAGCAAGAAAAAGGAGCTAAAAAGAGGGGGAAAGAGAGAAAAGAGGTTATTTTCACTCTAAGAGAGCCAAAAGAGAACCCATAAGTAACCAAAGCCCAAATGGAGCAAATGAGGACACGAGAAAATGTTAGAGACACACAAGATGATTTCGGTAAGCTTTATGAATAAATTTTATCAAAATTATTCATTTTGCGGGTTTAGAAGGCCCTAGATGCATTTTGACTCATTCCAAATGATTTGACATATAAATTGGATGAAATAGGGACTCAAAATGGTGGGTTAGGTGAGTCAGAGAGAATAAGAACAATAAGGGCTCAAACTGTGGCTTATGGAGAGGAGAAGCCCTAGGGCATCCTGATGCAGGCCATGGCCTGGCCTACCTAGGTTGTGGCTTTGCCTAGAAAGTCATGGACTAGGGTAGGGAAGCCTCAAAATAGGCCTCAGGGAGCTTAATGAAGCTTGGGAGTTCTTGAAATGGGTTTAAAAAGGGAAGGAGAGAAAAATAAGCTATATGGATAAAAAACATTATTTTTTATTTGCTCTTACTCATTTTTTGGCCAATAGGCTAATCTATTTGCCTATTCAATTACTTGTGTAAACACATGGAGGATTTATGATACTAGAGGAGGGAGGACCTTCAAGGGTGAAAGAGCATCTATCATAGCGAGAGAGGTTGTGTGAGGTGACCAACTTGGAGAGAGTTCCATCATGGTTAGCTGAGGAGGCAGATGTTCTACCTATGGCAGATCAGGATCTCCTATAGAGTGTATGACTTTGGAGGCTAGTATATGTACCCTCATTGCATTACTCTAAAGACCTAGTGAATACATTGATGACTGCATGGGTACTAGAGATATATGTGTTCTAGTTGGGGCTCGAGCTAGAGGTTATCCTTATCATTGAGGACATTTATAAACTCTATAGGGTGGAGCCAATAGGCAGAGAGATAGAGCTACCATTGGTATAGGATATATCAGTAGCATATCTCTACTTGTGGGACCTCACCTATAATAAAACAACCATAGAGTGTATATCACATAGTTGTCATCGAACATACCCACTCTTAGGATAGTGATATCAAGGACTATGGTTGGGAGGCTCTACACTAGCCAAAGTATAGGACAACCACCACTCTCATAGATAGGAGTTGTCCAATACATGGAGGGAGGATAGAGATATGCCTAGGGATAATATATTTTAGGTGGATTATACTAGCATCTAGATCACATCTGACATACAAGGTCAGGAAGATTGACACAACCAGGCTTACTCATGTCTTAGGCTTATGAGAGGCTCCCACTAATATGATCAAGGATACCATATGATAGTGAGGTGTACCTTACACTAGAGGAGGGCACAACATGGGCTTCATAGTTTATAGATAGGGTGGGGCCCATGCAAACCACCTTAGATTTAGACATATTGTCTAGCTACATCCATGATCCCTATAGGTTTATAGTATGGCCAGAGGATGTTAAGGTATATCCCTACTTGGGATGGGAGGAGCTCCAAGGTATATAGGGGTCATACCATCATCTGGGGAGATAAGCTTTGGTAGGGTGAGAGAGACAAGCATAACCCTAGCTAACTAAGGCTAATATCGATAGGTAGCTGAGGCAGAGTGAGGGGGGTGGTGGTAGAAAGAGGCCACCATAATGAGGACCACCAATACCAAAAATAGCACAACCTACAATAGCGTCACATAGGTCATCAACATACTAGGTAAGATAAGTGTATTTTTAAGATATCACTTCATCTTTATACTCATCTTTAGCGAGAGTCAATATGTGACTAACACATATGCTCTATGTGTGTCTGTGCATGAGACTAGCCTAGTTAGACTGGACCCTAAGTGGACCTACTACTAAGGGAGTTATTCCCTGATGTGGTGGTGACACCATTGATGGAGTGGATGATGCATCTACTGAGGGGGGTAAAGCCACATACTCAATTTTAGTGAGTGGGTGCATGAGCCTCACTTGAGATATCAAGGGCATGACATAGGATTTCATAACTAAAGGCCAAGTCAGTATGGCATGAGGCATCTACAGCAAACCAAAGGGTGGCTATAGTGGAGACCAAGGTGTGACTAGTGAGAGTAGAGGCCAAGATAAATTAGCTACATGTTAAGCTATACCAAGAGCAAACTAGAGTAGCTAAGGCACCTAGAGTGAGGGCAAACCAACTAGCTACACTGGAGGAGACTCTAGCTTGACTAGTCGAGAGGCAGAGATCAAGATCTCCACCTGGATCATGACTATCATAGATATCACCCAATCATAAGATGACTGGGGTATGCATATGTAACCATGTACATGGTAATTTTTAGGGACTATGAGCCCAGGCTAACTAGTAAGCCATGTGATGTACCTAGAAAAAACATGTATTTTTATGATATATATAGTGGTTTTCTCATTATTAGCACATATGTGTATATGATATTATGTGTGATGTCTATGCTTCATCTGATATAGACTATTAAATACATGTGATTAGACAGTAGTAACTGTTAATAATGAACCCACATGCACGCACATATACTAGTGGCATGGGGGTTAGTGTTGATATAAGAGAGGAAAAGCTTGCCTTACCACCATAGGCAAATTTTTTGAAGGGCAATTTAAGCCGTAAACATGAAATATATTGAGGTAAAACCCATTGATCAGGTGACGTAGGGGCTCACCTTCAAGGGTTGAGAGACAAAAAGGCCCATTCTCTAGAGAGGTGGTGATAACAAAAAGGCCAAACCACTTGTGTGTGAGTTTTCCCTTCTTACAGTGCTCCTTATCAAAAATTAAGACTATATTACCTACCTTGAATTGATGAGGGCAACCAACTTAATGAATTTGTGGCATTGATGGTCCTGGTAAGCATGGTTGTATTCAAGAGCAGTTAGGCATCACTCATCTAATTGCTTAAGCTCAATGAGGTGAGTGGTGTATTCTTCCTCATTAGAAAGAGAAATAATTTTCTTAACCTATAATAAAGGGATTAAGACCTCTAAAGGAAGAACAACCTCAAACCTATACACAAGAGAGTATGGGGTTACCCCCATGGCCATTCAAAAGCTAGTCTGATAGGCCTAAAGGGTTGGAAAAAGCATGATATGCTAGTCTCTTTTGGATTGGGGATGGTATATAGAAGTATCTTCTTGAAAGTTTTATTTTAATATTTTATTTTCCCATTTCCTTGGGGTAATGGGTAAAAGAGAAATAGATCTTGAACCCAAAACATTCAACGAGCTCACGCATCTCTGGTCTTTGGAAGCTCGATCCATTATTAACCATAAGCATAGTAGGAACTTTAAACCTACAAATAAGTTGGTTCAAGATGAACTTGCTGATGGTATTCCCATATATGCCACTAAGAGGCATGACTTCAACCCACTTCATAAAATATTAAGTGGTGGTGATGAACCAGTGATGGCCATCAGAAGAGGTGGGTTTAAACTTGATGATAAATTTGAGAGCCCAAATTGAGAAAGGCCAAGGGGCCAAAACAAAGTGTAAAAGGTTATCTAGGGCATTGATATCATCCCATGTGACTTGATATATCTTACACTTCATGTCATATTGGATTGCATCCTTAAAAAGTGTATGTTAGTAGTAGCCCATCCTGATAATACATTGAGCAATTGTTTGCCCTCCCAAGTGGCCACCACAAATGCTCCCATGAGACTCCTCAAATATGAGAGGGATGTTCTTGAGGGAAAGGCACTACATCAACACACTATTGAGACCCCTCTTGAACAAGATGTCACCAATGATAACATAGTAAATGGTGAGCATATAGATCTGATAGTGTTCTTATGACATAGCGATAGGATAAGATTGGTCTTCAAGGTAACAAAAAATGTCTTGATACCAATCACACTCAGAGACCTCAATATGATCGATAAAGTAAACCATCTCATCTAAAAAGGAATTTTCAACCAATTTCACATTATAGTTGGGTAATAGCACTCAGTGAGTTGGTCAACCATAACCAAGCCTTTGGTGGACTTTTGGTTAACAATGCAGAGGTTGAACTCCTGAAGAAGCATGATCTACCTCTCAGTCCTATTGAAAATATGCATCTTGTTGAGTAAGTAACAAAGTGGATCAGATTGGACAATCATGTTTGTAGTTTAGCCCAACATGTAATGTCACAACTTATTTATAGTGAAGATGAGGGAGAGTCACTAATGCTCAACCAAAGAATATTTGATTTTATTGCCAACTAGTGTGTGAGATATGTAGTAAATAGCTCTCTCCTTGTCAATATCATATTTTTGGCATAGCATTCCCCTAATGTAAATATCAGTGATATAGGTATATAATATAAACTCATACCTCTCAATGGGTGCTATCAAGATGGAAAGGTTATGAAGTAGATGCTTTAATTCCTCAAAAGCCACTTGGACTTCAAAAAACCACAACAATGAAGTGTCCTTGTGTAAGAGACATGTGAAGGGTATGAATTTGCGAGCATACTCCTCAAGGAAACATTTGAGAAAGTTGAGTCTTCCTAGGAAGGACTACAATTGGATGAGGTTACATGGGGGATGAATCTAAAGGATCACCTTGATCTTGTTAGGATCCACTTCAATTCCCCTTTGTGAAATGAGTAAGCCAAGAATCTTTCTAGTTGAAACACTAAAAATTCACTTCTTGGGGTTGAGACTGATGTGATACTCTCAAAGATGCTCAAAGATGATCTTGAGGTCTCACACATATTCATCTCATTTACAAGATTTACTGAGGAGATCATCAACATAACATTCAATGATCTTATGAATGAGGCCACAAAAAATGTGGGTTATGGCACATTGATACATGGCCCTAGCATTCTTCAAATTGAAAGGCATGATGGTGTAGTAGAAGGTACCCCATAGGGTGGTGAACATCATCTTGTGCTAGTCTTCAGGTGTAATTCAAATTTGGTTATACCTAGAGAAACCTTCCATGAGGGACATTATATCAAAGCCAGTGGTGGAATCAATAATTTAGTCTATCAAAGGAGTAGGAAAGTTGTCTTTTGGGTAGGGCATATTGACATACTAAAAGTCAATACAAATCTAAATAACCCCATTCTTCTTGAGAATGGGAAAAATGTTGGAAATCCATCAAGGGTAATCAATATCTTAGATAAATCCAACTGAGATGAGTTTCTCAATCTCTACTTTGACTAACTGGGAGACCTTAATATCCATTGGTCATTGCTTTTGGTGAACGGATCAAGCCCCGTTATCCATAACAAGATTATGGATGACTATGTCAGGATCCATGCCCTACATGTCAATGTATTCCCAAGAAAATACATCTAAAAATTTGTACAAGAAGGTGACCAAAACATCCCATTCCTTAGGTTTAATTTTGGTGTTGATCTTGATGATCTTAGGCCTTGCTAAAGTGCCAAGGTTGATATCTATGGATCATTCAACATCCATCACATTTTCTTCCTTGAAATACTCAGGTGCAGGAAGGAGTGAATCATATAACACTTCATGTTCAACCACCAGGACATTCACTATAGGAAGGCTTGGGCTTGGTCCATCTATGAGATAAATATCCAAACCAAGATAATCAAGGGGATAATTAAACTTACAATAGGCATGCATGAGCTTGGTCTAATCCTTTCTCTCCTTGAATAGGTTGCGTGTCTTAACATAAATGAAATAGCACTCGATATCAGACTTAGCCACTCTAGTGGTCTCAAAAAGAGATGTATAGATAGAGACTATAAACTAATGGAAAAATTACAATACAAGGGGAGCTTAACATTTGGAGAAACATCTTGGAAGAGATATCCAAAAATAGATGGGTTGGCCTGACATCACAAAGTGGAAGAGCAAGTTGACCAATGTTTGTCAGACTCTAAAAGAACAAATGTTGATCGATACTCAAATGGATCAAAACATTCATCCTTGAAGAAATGAGACTCAAAAATAGGGGGTGTATGAGAATCTATAGACCCCTATGAGGAAATAGCCAAAGACTCTCCTGAGGGCTTTGTCTTTACATAAAGCAATGCCCAAGGATTTAGGTCAGCCTCTAAGTTGTAAACCTCGCCTTCATACAAAAACTATACCATGAGAAGCATGGCTGACATGATGGCCTATATGGTAGTGGTCTAAGGATGGTAAAGAATCATGTTGTATGAAAGATCAAGTTCTAACACATAAAAATCAATTCTGACTATCTTTGGGCTAAACTTGACCTAGAGCTTCACATTCCCCACTGACATAATTTTGTCATTGTTGGGACCAACACAGTTATGGTGAAAATCAAAGAGCTTCTTTAGACTGATCCCAAGCTCATTAAACACATCAAGGGGCATGATATTCAACATAGATTCTTCATCAATGATGTACTACTTAATGTAGTAATCATCAATAGAATTCTTGATATAGAGAGGGAAATGAGCCCTCTTTGCAAGAACCAAAACATTAGGCAAATAGGTTGGGTTTAAAGATAATATGGGAGGATGAGGGTGTTCATGTGCATCATATTTGAATAAAAATTCAACATCATCACATAGTAGAGCCTTGCAAGATATACCAAGCTCATTAAAGATGAGGCCCCTTTGCTCAGGGCAAACGTGAAGAAGGTCCCAAATGGAGATCCTAGTTGAGAGGCCCTGTAACTCCTCTATGATGAATTAAGGATGATGTCTAACCTAGGGAGGGATGTTATGCCTAAAGTCAAATCTAACCTTAGGATTTCCTACCCTCATGGGCTGGATAGGGGACCCAATTCCACTAGTCTCTCTAATAGGGTCGGTGGTGTGACTATATTATGTGTTGATAAAGCACTCGTACCCAGTAGATGCTATGTCAATAGTAACAACAAGCTTGCTACTCTAGTGCTTGGATTTCCCTCTCAAGTTAGCCTGAGAAGAGTTAGAAGAGGTGGAATAGAAAGAAGAGTAATGTGGGGTATTTGCCTTTGATTTCATCTTTTTCTTCTTCTTCTTGTCTTAGTTAGGCAAAGGCTCCTTGAAAACATTCAACTTGTAATTGGGTTCTGCAAGTGGATAACTCTATGATAGAGGTGAGGCTTACCCACCAGACTTTTAGGCAACATAATTCTTATCATCATGCCCCCTCATCCAATGTAAATTTCAAAACTTGGAAGGTTCATAAGGAAACACCATCTATTAATTTGTTATTCCTGATTCAGAATCCTTCTTTTTAGCGAGCTTCTTTCTCAAGGCATTCAACTTATATCTATCCTTCTTATCCTTATTCTTGGGATGAGAATAAACAACACCATCACTGATCATATTATGATTGTGATCATGTGAAAAGAATGAATTTTGGGAAGGGATGGGTTGCATGCCCACACACACCTAAAACACTTCAATATTTAGACACTCATTAATAGCTTCATTATAAGAGGCAGGCTCATGCTTGAGGACCTCAAGTTGAATATCCTACCTTAATGCTCACATGAACATGTCATAAAGTTGGTCATCCAAGAACCTAGTTCTATACATGCGAATAGATGAACACCATCTATGCATAAAATCAAAGTTTGATTCACTCTTGTTATGTGCCATGGAGGTGAGGGACTAGATGCTGAGGTTAAAGGGTCTATAAATATTGAAATATTGGAGGAAATCATCTAGAAAGAGCTGGAAACTAGAGAGAGAATCTAGTGGTAGATTCTAAAACTAAATAAGAGCTTCAGCTTATAGAGAATGAGTGAAGAGATTAAACATCATACATTCATCATATTCCCAATCCATACATGCCATCGTGAATGTCGTAATATTCTATGTAAGAATGGAGTCCTGCATCCCATTGAACTTAAGAAATTCAGGGATAGGAAAAGGAAGTAAAATAACATGCACCCAAGGGGCTAGAGAATTTTGATGGAGATCCTTAGAAGCATGGTTAATATCAGGATGGAGATGAACTCTGAGAGGGGCTCATGATGGTGATGATGTTGCCTATGCCCATAGGCATCACCATGACCATGACTGCTGGGAGGATGATGCTAAGGATATTCCTAATAGGGAAGACGCTCATAATAGAAATCATCTCTACCATAGGGTGGAGAACAACCAAGGGAAGTGTGATAGTCCCCATAAGGATGATTGAAAGGTATGGCATATTCATAAAAATGGTCATGATTACCAAGATCTCCATCATTTTGGTCATGTGCCATCAAATGAGGGTTAACTAGTGGTTTTTGATGCTCTTGATATGCATCCCATGTATATCTAGTCTACAAGTGGTGATTGAAATCAACATACTCATTAGAAACTCTAAAATATGAACTAAGAGGATGGGAAGAACCCCAAAGATGGGGATACCCCACTGAGTTAGGAAAACTATGACCCACAACATGGATATGAGGATGTTCTTGCTCTAAAGTCTCCATCTAGTAAAGAGGTAGAGAGATCATGTGAGAATTGGTTGAGGTACTCAAAACTGAGTGGGTGTAGGTTCTATTTTTAGAAGAAGCATGATGTCCAATCTTAGGGGGAGAAAGAAGCACTTCATTCACCTAAAGACATATGTGGTAATCATCAATGATTACACATAGCTCATCAGGTCCTATCTACACAAGGAGATCTTCATCACCTCAAATGGGTGAATGAGGCATGGCATGGAGCTAAGATGAAACATCCTTAGATGAATGGAACTCAAATTGGTGAAAAGGAGATTAAGTATATTGGTTATATTCCTTCCAATATTATTCCCTTTCAAACATGATAGGGTGATTACTACCATGTTGGCTCAAGGGAAGTTCCTGGATCTTATGGTGTTTATGGCATTCCATTGCAAACATGGCTTGTTCATTAGTGACCTTAGGGATGAGACCCTGAATCCATTGGGATTGGCATCCCAAGGGTGGGAGATCAGCCATGGATGAAATGAAGCATGAGAAACATGGAAGATAACAAAAAATGCAAAATAATAGAGAACCAATAGGCAGAATGACACAAAACTAAAGTAGGATAAAATAACCAAGGTGAGAGCTAAAGCACAACTGAAATCAAAGCCTAACAACCAACAGAGGGGAGTTGGCTAAAAGAGTTATAAATAGGATAGAAATAATGTGAAACCATATGTAAGGTCCCACTAGGAATGCTATAATGTAGCTCCAATAATCTTAATGAAACCACCAATGTTTGGCAGGGTGCTAAATCAAACCACTAAGAGGCTAGAAGGTTAAAGGCTTCTATGGGATACAAGAGGTCTATAGTGTCTATCTAGTTTGCCAGCTTGCACCAAGTTATAGATAGACTTGTAAACCAATTTGGTGATAGTATGAATAAGAACATCAAGCCTGTAGGCACCTCTAGTAGATCCAACTGTAGTAAAGCAAGTAGCTAAGACTAGGCTATTGATTGCATAAACAAAGTGAAAATAACAATACCAAATGGAGAGAGATAGTAATAGAAATGTAAATCTATAAGCTAAGGCATTTTAAGGCCAAATGAAAGATGTTTCAAGAAATAAATACATTTTCAAGAAAGGGTTTAATATCATTCATATTCTATATTTGAGCTATCTTTCCAAATCAATACTACTATTTTGTAGCAATGCAATGTTTTAGTTTACCAAGAGAGAGAGAGCGATTGTTTAAGAAACTTGTATAGATCATTTTGAGCATTAGAGTCCTAATATGTAATCAAAATGTTTCCAATGCAAGAATAAACATGTAATGGTAAATATTTAAAGCAATTAAAATATCTTGTAACCACATATGAATGCACAACCTTCATAAACTATTCTAAATAATGTACAAATAACTAAATCATTAAAACAAGTCAAACTTCAGCATTTATACTACTACAAATAAATAAAGAGTTTTAATTTGCAAAGTAAGTTTCCCTCATATCCAAATCAAAGAGATGTGAAAACTTTTTACCAACTGATTGTCCAAGTTAAGATGCAAGAGAGGAAGAAGATCAGGTTGTGTGTAAGCTGAATCCAAACTAAGAGCTAAAAGTTATGGAGGAGGTGAAGGAGAAGCCACCAATCTATGGAAGAGCCAATTCAAGGAGAAAAAAATAGGTGAAATGGATTCTTAAGGGAGCAAGGAGAAACCCACAAGCTTTAATAACACAGCCAATGGCAATGAGAATCACCAAGAATAGTTGTATAAAGGTAGGTCATCCCCTGTCACAATAGAAGCAATTATGCCAAGCAAGAATCAAGACAAATTCAAGGAGGCATCCAAGTTTCTAATGGACTGATCAAGTGGGAAGATTAGATCAATAAAGTGATCAAGAGAGATTTTTGAAATAGAGAATAAGAGGCTCAAATTAATGAGAATGAGGCATATATCCCAACCTTAATCTTCCAAAATACCTAAAACTAGTTGCTTTTGATCATTTGGGTTCATTTTGGCACTTTTGGGCATGTTATGCCTAGATCGTGGCCTAGGCCATGGATTTGGTGAAGGAAAAGTGAAACCTAGGCCATGGGTTTCCTTCAGAAAAGATAAATCCTTGGTCAAACAAGGGCTTAGGTTGGTCAATAGGCTCTCGAAAGGCCTTTGGGGGTCTCTATAAGGCTTGTCTTATGTGCAAAAAGGGCCAATATGGACTAAAGATGTATGGAGGGTAAGATTATGATGCAAAAAAGGTCCAAGCATGTGATAAATGTCTCAAAGTGGGATGACCAGGGTTATTAGTCTACATGTGAGCTGATGTGTAATCATAGGGAGGAGTAGGGTCATAAGAAGTATGATTACACAGTCTAAGAGCCAAAATGCACACCTACAGTTGCATACCAAACATGAAGACCATAAAAGCTTGATATTGTGAATGACAAAAATGTGTATGATGGTTTGATGAGCATGGATGGAATAAATTAAGTAGGTTTTTATATATTTCTCAATGCATTGGAATACTTAGAATACTTAAAACAAGATGGATGTAGACCTATACTTCTATAGACCTGTAGGCCCACACCCATGACCCAAAACATAAGCATTTGGAAAAAAAAGTGATGAATTTAGAGGGTCTAAAATTATTCATTGCCTAATCCAAGTGAAAATGATTTTACATAGCTTCTTCAATGGTTATCACCCTTAGTGTTGAAGATAAAACTTAGTGAAAAGACATGAAATAGCCCTTGTGTAGACCTATAGGAAGGTGCATCTATTGTTGTAAGTTTGGCATAGATGTTATGGGTAGTTAATCAAGTATAAGAATTTTTCAATTTATGGTCAAATCATTAAAATAATCCCCTACTCATTTCAAATCTATTTATACCAAAGAAACCATCTTAGTTACCTCTCGGGCTTGAGCATACCCCTAGTCTAGGGTTTTAGCCATTTCTTAGTTTACCCATCAATACAAGGTTATAGACTCCAAAATTTGACATGGATAATGATTAGGAGGTCCTAAAAGTGAATCAAACATTCTCTTTGGGTTTCACATGTGTGAGGAATGTGTAAAACCAAATCTCAATTTCTTAGGCCTGGAGACCTAATTGAGGGCTAATATGGAGAGGAATACGTGGATCAAGCATACTTACATTGAGTGTTTAATCATGAGATTTTTCACAAAGAAGGAAGAACCAAATGGGCACTCAAATATATGTTTTTTTTGTTAGGAGCATCTGTATAACATTCTAGATAAGGATATTTATATGTTTTAAGGGCTACAAGGAGATGAAAACAAGTATTAGGCCTCCATAAAGACCTACAAGATTGTTATTGAAGATGAATAAAAAGGTGGGTTTGAGATAGAAGGAGGCCTTTAGAGGGTCAAATCACATTTATAAATCTTTAAAAGTATAAAAGGACCATCATAATAGTCAGAATGACTAAATTGAGTTTTAATCTTAGTTATGGCAGTCAATAAGTTGAGATTGAGTCCTATAGGTATGAATACTAATATAAGGAATATGTGCAAGTTTTTAATTTAATAAGAGTTAAAATCCCCTTGGGAGTTGAATGGGTAGTGACATGCATCCTCATGAGGTCTAGACTTGGTGAAATGAAGAGGAAACTTCAAGGACAAGCCATTAGGGTCAGTCTTATTGAATAGCTTACAAACCCTATACACAAGAGATGATGAGATTATGACCAAAGGAAGATTCAAAACCCATGAATAAAACCCATAGACATAATATTGGATGTCTCAAACCTAAATTAACCCTTTTTTATTCAAGTTGAAATGTCAAAGTGATCTTTTTTACCAAAAAACTTAGGCTATGTTCAAATTTACAGGTACACAAGCCCAAAGAGCATTTTATTTTACTCATAATGGTATAGAGTAATTTCATGGGAGTTCAATCTCATAGGGAGTGTTAGGTTCCCTTGTATACTCATACTTTGTGGTATTTTTTCAAGCATTAGGGCCCTCAAGGCTATGAATGATCATTAAGACTCTAAAACACCTTAAACACTCTTAAAACCATGATAAGAGCCTGATAGAGAAGAATTTAAGAGAAATACATCCAAATTCATTGAATGGGTCCTAAAAAAATTTAAACAACATTCTGCACTCTAAAAATTACTAAACCATAAAACTTTCTTGTATGTCCATATGTACGAATGCAATAAATGCCATGTTTTTGTAAGTTTTTGAGGTGAAATCAAGGTAGAGAAATAGATGAACAAATTGAAACCATTAGGAAATGTGTATTAATATGTAAACTAACATTTCAATCCTCAAAATCCTCTTAATTACCCATGAAATGTGTCCTATCGGTTTGTATCAAGAAGGTAGTTTTGGATGTGCTAGTGGAAAGTGGCATGGTCACTTAGAAGGTCAAGAACATCAAGGTTTGATTTCCTTTAAAGTATAAAGCATAGACTATAATGAAGTATATACTTATAAACATTTCTCTTATTCATATACTAATACCATTTTAATCATTCATGGCTATCCAAATGTCAAGTGTTAAGCAACTAGGCCTAGAAGCTCAATAGGCCTGCATGATCAATGAAAAAGGTTTTTCATGATGAAGAAGAAAGCATGGTAAGGTGTCAAAAGGAGATTTGGTGAGTAAATCATGGTGTCAATCAAATAGATAGGTTCTAAATATATTTACAAATTTTATGTATAGACATCCAATTTTGGCCACAACTAGATTTTAACCAAACTTCAAACTGATTCCTACCAAACATTATAAATTAACCTAGGAATAATTAAATGTCCCAATTTTATATGTGCATCATTAATAAATTATCATAATAATGTTGAGGCATCCTTATTTGGGATACTAGCCCATACACAATAATAACCTCTCACAGATTCATCCTCAGTCGCTTTGTGACCTAACAACTGCTAGTTTGGCCTATGGACCCATTAAGTGGGGCACTTGATCAAATTTTAAAAGAGATAAAATTCTAATCAAATTGAATCATATAATTAAATAAGATTAAATTCTTAGTTGAATTATCCATTTGAAATTAATGAATATCTAAAAATGGAAATTCTAAAAATTAAAATATCAATCCTTTTCATCATTGCCTTTATGAGTTGTCAAGCTCTTTCAAATATTTAAAAATATCTAATTTGAGAGCCATGCCTAGTAATTGAAAATCATAATTACAAGACAACTATTAACTCAACTAGAGTTATCCTCAACTAACCTAAGGTTAGTTTGAACCCATTCCATGTTTAAACTCAACCTTAACTCACCTTGGCTAAGGGTTAACTTTTGGAGGATATAAATACAAGGCCATACCTATTGATCTCTAAGATTTGATAGTGTAGATTTATTATGCAAGATTTACTCAATAAGCTTCATGAAATTAATATTACCATACCAAATTCATAATCCAAAAAACAAAGCCAAGGTTTCAAGGAGAGAAGGATCAAAAAAAGCTTCATTGTCAAAGACTTCTTGATGCTTAAGCTATTTTTTTAGAGACAAACCTTTCAAGTAATCTTACCATTCCAAATTCATAAGCCAAGCAGCCAAGCCAAGGTGCCAAGGAGATAAGGAGCAAATAAAGCTTCATTGTCAAATACTTATTAATGCACAAACTAACTAATTTACTTTAACAATCCATTTGTAGCTCCAAGGAAGGTAAAATAATGTTTTATTTTTTATTCTAATTGTGTTTTCATATGCATGGCTATTACTTATGCTCTCCCTATTGTCTAGGCTAGAGGTGTTAGGATTTTAGTGTTTTATTTTGATTTTTTTATTGGACTAACATAAGACTAACTTATAATCTATGTATTCCTTGTTCACATGATGAACCTTGAAAAGGTGAAGATTCTCTTCGCTAACTTGTGTTAAACTAGTTCCTACAAGATGGACACATCCTCAAGGGAGATCATTGGGTAGTTTCTTACTTCATTTCTTGAATATAACTAACTGAATGACCAATTAAAAGTCATCATGTAGTCTTCCTATGCACATATTTTCCTCATTTCATCCTCATTCTATATATTTGGCCTATTTTGGGCATTATAAGGATCCACAAAAATTGGTATGGCGAAGCCCTACTGAATTTGATACTTGTTTTACCTATGGAATAAGAATTAAAATTGATTTTGGTCTCCTCAAATCTTAAATTTTATGTTTGATATGGTTTTGTTGTTGAATAGTAAGTGATAGTTTTCTTCCTTGCATTCATCCATTTCCTTCATGCTTTGTGTGAGTAATTTGTCGTCTAACAGGTCATATGATGTGTATCTAGCATCTTTTTATGGTTTTGAGTGTGATAAAGGTTATTAGTGTCAATTAGTAGGAATGTTAAGCTTTCACCTTAAATACTACATTGCATCTTACCTTCATATTCAATCACTATTAATAGAGGGGTTAGATTTGAGTGTTGAAATCATTTTTTAGTTATTTTCACAATGTAAGTATAAATAAGAAGTGGAGTCAACTTTGGTGCATCACCTCCATATTTTATCTTTATTTTAGTTTTCTTCTACCCCTTTTCCTCTCAAGCAAATAGGTTAGTGATCAGATTTAGGTATTTTGAGATAGCCCATAATCTAGAGATTCACCAATTCAAGTAGGTTACCCACACCTAGAGTTGATTCCATGTTATCTTAAATTGAGAAGGATTGAAAAAAATCTTCTAGGGTGATAACAGTTCTGGCATGCCTGGTGGGACCTTTGGTCCAATAAGTTGTCTAAGGTTGATATTGGTCTTAACATATTTGAAGTTGTAATAGCTTCCTTGATGCAGTATCTAGTGAGTCCAATAATAATTAGCTCTTGGTTGCATATTAGTGCCATAATTTCATGCTTAAGTTAAACATAAGATCCTCTACTAAAGGCATTCCTTTCAAGTTTTTAGATTTACCTTATTTGTTAGTTAAGACAAGAAGATTTGGTAATACACATCCATATCCACATAAGTCTTTTGTTTCTCACATACCTATAAGGAGACTCTTGTTGGGTCCAATTTTCAAGATGGAAGTACCAAGAAACCAACCTTTTGTTGCCTTCAATGGTCAAATCCCTCTATAATTTGCGCAATATGAGGTTATTCCTATGGTAACCCTTAAGAATGTTCCTTCTTACATGGGAGATTATACTTTTACTCCCATTTATCACATAAGGAATATAACAAACCTCTATAATATACATAATATCACTCAAGAGGATGTAACTACTAGGTTTTTATAAATCTCCTTCAAGTGTAAGGCTCTTGATTGGTATGGGACTTTGACCCCTAATTATGTTGACTCATGGGATCACTTGGGTGAGATTTTGACAAAAATATTTAAAGACAAGAGTGATTACTTGTCATTGACCAAGTAACTAACCACCATCAAGAGGCTCCCTCAAGATTTCATACAAGATTTTAAGACTAGATTTTAGAAAACATAGGATAGAATCCTAATATTGGTGATGCCTACTACACATCATGAATTTCTCTATTACCTTATGGATTTTAATATTGATATATCCATAATGATACAATCCATGAGAGGGGATATACTACCTAATGCCTATGAATTTGCTATCAGGGTTGAGAATTATCTTATACAGGTTGGGAAGATCTCTCCAATACCCCCTATGCCATTATTTCTTAATGTGCAAGCCCCTATGCCCATTATTTCTCCCATCCCTACACCCAAGCATAAACAAGTTGCCCTTAACTAACCAGTCAAATGAGGTAGATGTGATAAAGGCTCTTAAAGAAGAGATCCAAACTCTCAAAAGGAAATAACAACAACAATAATGGAGATCTCACCAAGGTTCCTATCAACCACATCATCCCTATCAGTCTTATCAAGCTAATAAACCATTTTGTTAAGGCCATTCTTAAGGGTAAGGGTAGATAACACAAGTAAGACCATACAATAGCCAAAACCCAAATGCTCCCTCTACCTCAAAAGGTCTAGTACCTATCCAAAATAATCTTGTGCAAGATAATGAAGATAATCTTCCATGGGACCAACCTCATGATCAATCTACCTATGTAAATGAGGCATTCAATCAAGATTTTATGGCACAATGTAGAACAATTCATAGTATGACATAAAATGAGTTACCTAGTGAAGGAGAAATGAATGGATGGAATTCTCAATCCGAAGCCACTTTGGTTAACTATCTCTAGGAAGATTAATGTTCAATGAACTTTCAATGGCATCTAAATAAGGACTAAAATCTTATAGTTACAAACACAAGGTCAAAGAGAAGAGTGGTTGAGGAGGCACAAGATACAAGTAAGGGTCTAACTATGAACTCTACAACATCCTAAGGGGAAGGTGTGTCCAATATAGTCCCTAATGCTTAGGTAAATTAGAAATTTTAGAATGTTAAAGGTTCCTTCATACATCAAAATTCACAAGCACTAGGAAAAACTATGTTTATTGGTAGACAAGCTAAGGCTAGTGGCTCATTTAAAAACATTATGGAGTGGATAAAAAGGGTCCATGTAATCATCCCAATGTGGGGTACATTATCAATCCCTGGATGAAGTGACTTTCTCATAAAATAATTGTCCAAATTCAATACATCCTCAAGACAAGCTAGTGAAAAAGGGGTAGTTTTAGCAAATACATTGAAGTCTAATTATGGGTAGCCAATAAAAACTAAGAAAGCAAATGAACCTACTCATTTATACCTCTCTATAATCATTAGAGATTAATTTTTTCATAACTTCTTGATAGATAGTAGAGCAAGTGCCTCAGTCATGCTAAAATAGGTAGCTAACAATTAAAACTTGAAATATGAACCAAACTCCAAAGGTGTGTTGCAATTGGATGGATCAACAGCTAAAACAATTGGCATCATCAAAGGTTTATATCTTACTCTTCATGTTTTTCCTACTTTCTCCATTTCATAATATGTTATGGTTGTGGATGTACCTCCCCATTTTGCTTTATGTTTGTCAAGGGACTTTACTGCTAAGATTATGGGGTACTTGACTTCAGACTAATCTTATATGGAATTTAGGACTTGATATGGATCTAAGGATTCAATCAAGTTTGAACCTCTAACTAATTTTAATGTATAACTTTATGTACCAAATACATCTAGAAGGAATTTCACTATCATTGATGAGGGAGACCATCCTAATGACCAAGAACTAGTTGTACCTCTTGATGGCATACCTAATCTTTTTTTAGATGAATGGGGCACTAAAAATCATGATTTTGATCCTTTCAAACAAATTGAAGAGACTGATCTAGGTATATATTATATTAATAAAGAGGGAGTAGTCATACTAGCCCTTTCAAATCCTAATGAGAATGAAGAAGGAATGTGGAAATTGTTTTTTTATCATTCAAGAAGTAAAAATGGAGTAAGGGCAGGTATAATGTTTGTTTCACCTTCCAAGGAGAAGTAATTTTCTACCATTAGATTCCAATTTGGTTGTTCTTGTAATGTAGTATAATATGAAGGACTTGCTCATGACCTCCAATGGGAAAGAAAGAGAGGTATAATGCAATTTTAAGAGGTCAATGGGAAAGAAAGAGAGGTATAATGCAATTGTAAGCCTATGGTGATAGTGAACTAGTAGTACAGTAGGTTAGAGGATAGAATGCTACAAAGAATCCATTTTGGGACCTTAATGAAGACTTTGAGGCCTTCGACTTGTAATCAATCCCAAAAGAAAAGAATAAACATGTAGATAGGGTGGAAATAATAAGGATCATTATGACATTCTAAATTATTTAAAGAGTTATAAATATCAACCCCATGTCAAAGTGTTGGTTAGGCCATCTATCCCAAACAACAATACAAGTTGACAAGTTTGTGATAGTGACAAACAGATTGTATGTTTTCTATGTGAGGAAGCTAAGTTCTACTCAATGAATTAGGCTAAGTTTCAATAATATTATGGTGACCAAATAGTACAACTACAATATAATAAAATCCCCAAAGGATTGGTAACCCTTGAAATCATTTTCAATGAATAAAATCTATTTAGAAAAGAGTAGGTAGGCATGTCTGAAAATGATGAGAATTTTGAAAGAGTCATCATCTTTATGGATAAAATCCTCAAGTTGGGAAAGGTATGTATCAATGTTGAGAATGTTGATTTTTTCAAGTTATGTAGATAATTTTTAGATGTTTTTGCATGGGAGTACAGTGACCTTAAAGGTTTTGACCCTAAACTATCTCAACACACCATTGAGTTGGACCCAAGTGTAAAACTGGTGAGACAAAAATAAAGACCTATAAATCCCAAGGTTAAATTATTGATGAAGAAAGATCTGATCAAGTTGATTGAATCAAATATAATTTTCCCTATTAATCACTCTTCATGGTTGCTAATATAGTCCCTGTGAGGAAGAAGAGTGGAGAAATCAGATTATATGTAGATTTTAGGGATTTAAATAGGATGTCATTGAAGGACCATCATCCTCTACCTTCAATGGAGAAAATACTACAAATGGTTGTAGGATATAAACATTTCTCCCTTTTGGATGGATATTATGGTTATAACCAAGTCCTGGTGAAGGAAGAGGGCCAACACAAAACTACCTTCATAACTAAATGGGGCACCTATGCTTATAATAAAATGGCTTTTGGGATATATAATGTAGGTGTTACTTTCCAAAAGGCTATGGACATGGCCTTCAAAGGTTTGATCAACAAGATGGTGATAGTATACCTTGATGGCATTATTATTTTTTCAAAGAATGATAGTGACCACTTATCTCACATAAGACTAATTTTTGAAAGGTGCAGGCAGTTTGGGAAATCATTAAACCCCAAAAAATGTGGCTTTGCAGTCTATGAGGGTAAGTTACTAGGCCTATTTGTCTCTAAGGAAGGGCTAGTCATAGACCCTGAAAGGGTGAAATCCATTTTGGCCTTGTCTCTACATTACATAAGAAATGAATGTAGAGTTTTCTTGGAAATATAAACTTCATTACAAGGTTTATACCTAGTTTTTCCAACATTGTAAAACTTTTGACAACCATGTTAAAGAATTATCAAGCATTCAGTTGGACTAAAGAAGGGAGGAGTAATTTTAAGGCTATAAAACAAAACATAGCATAAGCACCTACTTTTATTAACCTTGATTTCTCAGAAGACTTATTTTTGTATGTTTTCTCCAACATTGACACCATATCTACCATGTTGATGCAACAAAATAGTGAGGGTATTGAGCAACCCATTGCATTCTTTAGTTAAGGGCTTTAAGGCTATGAAGAAAGGTACACATTTGTGGAGAAATAATACTTGGATGTCATAATAAGTATTAAAAAATTTATAAATATAGTCTCAACTAATAAAATACCCATTATGGTGTCCCATCTAAGCATTAAAGAGTTCCTTTTAAATAGATTCTTGAATGAGAAGAGGGCAGGTTAGATTACTAAAGTAATGGAGTGTGATGCAGAGATTAAGGTCACCAAGATAGTAAGGGGTAAATTCCTATGTGAGCACTTATAATTAGACCTTAAAATCAATAAGGAGTCAGTTTTGGCACTACAAGATGAGCCTCAAGAAATAATACTTTTATATCCTATAAGTTGGATATAAGACATGACAAGATTCTTATAAATAGGTTAGTGTCCAACCTATTTAGACAAGTCAAAGAGAAAGTAATTTAGGATTTAATATATACCCTATGTTCTTATCTATGGGGTCCTTTTTAGAAAATACCTTAATGGTATGTTGCTTAGATATGTTGAGACTGAGCAAGTAAGCATAATTTTGGAGCAATTTTATGATGGACTTACAAGAGGTCACTTTTCTCTCAAAACTACAATAGCAAAGATAATGAGTGTAGGATACTATTGGCCTAACCTCTTCAAATAATCATATGCATGGGTAATAAGATGTTCAAATTGTGTTTTATTCACTAGAAATCAAAGGTTATCATCCTTACCTCTCAATCCTATCCAAGCAATGGGGGCATGATTTCATATGCATGATTAACCCCCCCCCTCAAGTGTAGGTCATAAATGGATAATAACAACCACTAATTACTTTACAAGGTGGGTATAGGTAGTATCTCTTAAAGAGGCTAATAAAAAATTAGTCCTTGATTTCTATGAGAGTATAGTGACTAGGTTTAGAGCACCATCAACCATTATATATGATAATGCATTAGAATTCCTTGGTGCAAAGATAAGTGAGTGGGATAATTACCATGGAATATACCTAATCACCTCTTCTAACTACTACCCCTAAGGGAATGAGCTTACAGAGTCTACAAATAAAAACTTGATCAAGATTATTAATAGGACAATTGATGATAATCAAAGGAACTTGGCATACAAAATTAAAGATAGCCTTATGGGTTGATAGAATCACTCTTAAGAGGGTTATGGGTAATTCACCATACATTATTGATTATGTGAGAGAGGCCAAATTAACTATTTCTCTTGATCTTAAAGCCTTGGATTTAGCACACCAATAACTAATGGAGAATGATCCTATAGAGGTGAGGATGGCAGAATTGATGGAACCAAAGGAGAAGAGAGATGAAGACATGCATACCTTGGAGTAAAACTTAGCCCATGTGAATAAATCCTTTGATAATAGAGCTAATGAAAGGAATTTCCAAGAGGGTGATGTTATTTTGAAGTGGGATGAGGACAGGGCTAAGCCTAGTAAACACACAAAGTTTGACACATTATGGAGTGGGCCCTATGTGATCATTGACTAAAACAAACACAATGTCTTATAATTATCAAGACTCAATGGAGAATAAATAATTATCCCAGTCAATGGGATACACTTAAAGCCTTGTTACTTAGGCTAGTTTGTTGTTTTGTACATATTTATGGTGTGTTTATATTCCATAAGTGCCTAGCACAGTGTTTTATGTGAGCTTGTTGTTGTGTGGTCTTCCCTAAATGCCTTTGGCATGTTGTGTTTTTCCATTTTTTATGTGGTGTGGTGTGATTTAGAGTCTTTAGGAGGTGTATCAGTTTTCATTTTATAATTTTAGTTATGACCCCATAGCCCAATGGATGCACTAGGCCACTAATATATATGCCTCACAAGCAAACATCCCCAAGAGGTCACCAAATATGTAAGCCAAATTTTGGCTACCATTAGAGGGGTTTAAAAAAAACTTTGTGAATCAAACCTCCACCTTAATTTACCATCTTAAAATCTCATTGTAATTCATGTTTAGCATAGTTTAAGGTATGTTTGACAAGTTTAAGGTAAATGTTATTTCTAACATCATACTTGTCTAGTTGTATATGTCCTGGTCAAAGGGTGTAAAGAGTTTCAAAGGTTTAGATGTGTTTTTAATTCCATTAAATTCATGTCAATGTCATTTTATATGTCCCATGGTACGTAAAAGTGTCTTAAATGAAGTCAAACATCCTTTCTAACATTATAGCTCATTTTAAAAGAGCTTTCTTGATAATTTTTAATGTCCAAGGAAGAGAATTATAATAAAATGGTAGGATTGTAGTAGAGGGAGGTTTTTTAACATTACCCCACATTCGTATAGGTGTGAAGAATCTCAAGGAACACTTATTGGTTTAATTCAGTCAATTTTTAAGCAGAAAATGATAGTTCTAAAGTAAAAAAGAGAGGTTTCCAATGGGCCTATATAGGTTTTTAGAGAAAGGATCACTTTAAAGAATTATTATGGCTTATTATATCCTCTAAAAGTATAAAACCATGCATTTGAGGGATTTATAGATTGAAATAGAGCAAAAACCTACTCAGTCTCCCTATCACTCTCCTTGGCAGCTTCATAAGGCAAATTGGTTTTCACTTGGTATAGGAAGGAGAGAGAAAGTTGGAAGATTAGATATTATTAATAGTAAGGGATGCTAATGAACTTCAATTTTGTGGCAATGGTCATCTAATTCATCTCCATAACTTTATGAATAATTGCTAAGAAGTTAGGGTGTCAAAATGCACTATCAAACCCTCCAAGGTCAATTTTAGACTCTTCAAGTGAATTTGTGAACTCTTTACTAAAGGAGTGAGATTACATAGGTCCCTAAAGACCCTTATGAATATTTTTAAACCATATCCATCCATATTCATGTTTTTAAAATTCATAAATGAGTATCATCTTTCAAGAATGTTGAAGTTACAGGTTTGCATTGTAAATTTTTGAGTTCTCTAAGAGGTTTGATGTGAAAAAGTGTTTGGAATGGTTTTGGAAAATGAATCTATATCTCCTCCATATTATAAATGGCCTTCAATAACTTTTTAAAATCTCACCAATTTCAACTTTCACCCATGGCCATCTTGTGTGAATGTGTCTTCATGTTTTGCAGGCAGTGGGTAATAGGGGCATATTAGTGATGGGTTTTAAAATCAATAAGTCTATAGAGGAGAAAAAAACATGAAAAAACCACAATATATTTCAATAATCATAAAAATTCCTATATTTCTAAAATATTAAATCTACACACCTATAATTTAGAATTTAAAATGCATACCTACAATTGTATACCAAGTGTGAAGACCACACACACCTAATACTATGAATGAGAAAAATGTGTAAAATGGTGTCATTATCATGGAGGGAATAATTTAAGTATATTTTTATATATTTATAAATGGATTATAATACTCAAAAGACCTAAAATAAGATTGATGTGGACCTATAGGTTACAAACCTATAAATATGCACCCATGACCCAAAACATGAGCATTTGGTAAATAAAGTGATGCATTTGGAGGGTATAAAATTATTAATTGTCTCTTATAAGTTAAAATAATGTGGATAGATATTTTTTAATGGTTATGACCCCTAGTTTTGAACATGAAACTCAGTGATAAGACATGAATAGCCCTTATGCAGGCCTACAAGAAGGTGCATCAGTTGTTGAAAGTTTGGTAGAGATGTTATGGGTAGGTAAGCGAGTATAAGAAGTTTTCACTTGATGGTATAATAATTTAAATAATCCCATAATCCTTTTATATCTCTTTATAACAAACAAACCATCCTAGTTATCTCTCGGGCTTGAGCATACACCTAGTCTAAGGTTTTAGCCATTTTGGTTTACCCATCCATACAAGGTTCCATACTCCAAAATTTGACATGTAGCATGATTAATAGGTCATAAAAGTGAGTCAAACATTATATTTGGGTTTCACACATGTGATGGATGTGTATAACCAAATTTTAGTTTCTTTGGCTTAAAGACCTAATTGAGGGCTAATATGGTGAAGAGCAGGTAGATCAAGCATACTTAAATTAAGTGTTTAATCATGATATTTTTCATAAATTATGAAGATACAAATGGGTACTCAAATATATTTTGGTTTTTTAGGAGCATCTGTATAACATTCTAGATAAGTAAATTTATATGTTTTGAGGGTTACAAGGAGATGAAGACAAGTATTAGACCTACAGGTCTATCATTGAAGATGAAGGAAAGGTGGGTTTGAGATATAAGGAGGATTATAGAGGGTAAAAAATCACATATATACATATTCAAAATTGCAAAAGGACCATCACAATAGTCAGAATGCTTAAAAGGAGTTTCAATATCAGTTGTGATAGTCAACAAGCTAAGATAGAGACTTACAAGTATGAGTAATAATATAATGATTTTGTGCAAGTTTTGAATTGAATAAGGTATTAAATACCCTTGGTAGTTGTAATGGGTAGTTACATATATCCTCATGAGGTTTAGACTTATTTAAATTAAGAGTAAACTTCATGGACAAGCCATTAGGGTCAGTCTCTTTGAATGGCTTACAAACCCTATACATAGGAGATGACAAGATTATGACCAAAGGAAGAGTAAAAACCCTTGAGGAAAAACCTATATACATTATATGGTATGATTTCTTAAACCTAAATTAACCTTTTTACAATCAATTTGAAATGTCAAAGTGATCTTTTTTACCAAAAAACTCAAATTATGTTCAAAGTTACAGGTTCACAAGATTGAGGAGCATTTTATTTTGCTTAGAATGGTAAAAATGAATTTAATGGGATATAAATATCATAAATACTATTAGGTACCCTTATCTTCTCATACTTTGTGGCATTTTTTCATGCATTAGGGCCCTTAGGGCTATGAATAATCATTAAGAATCCAAGACACTGTAAACCCTCATAAAACCCTAATAAGATCCTAATAGAGAAGAATGTAAGAGAAATAAATTAGATGAATTGAATGGGTCTTGAAAAAAACTAAACAACATTTTACACTCTGATAAGGCTTGAACCATACAACTTTATTATATGGCCATATATATAGATGCATTAAATGCCATGTTTTTATAGGTTTTTGAGGAGAAATCAAGGTGCAGAGATAGATGAACAAATGGAAACCATTAGGTAATATGTATTAATATGTCATTAAACCTTTAAAGCCTCAAACTCCTCTCATTTACCCATGAAATGGCTCCTATATGTTTATATCAAGAAGGCAATTTTGGATGTGTTAGTGGAAAGTGACATGGCCACCTAGATGGTCAAGAATAAAAAGGTTTGATTTCCTTTAAATTCTAAATCATAGACTAAAAATTAGTAGATACTTTTAAACATGTCCCTCATTCTTTCAACTAGACTATCTAAAGCATTCATGGTCATCCAAATGGCAAGTATCCTGCAACTAAGCGTAGAAGCTCAATAGGCCTACATGATCAATGAAGAATGTTCTTCATAATGAAGAAGAAAACATGGTAAGGTGTCAAAAGGATAATTTAATGAGTAGATAAAGGTGTCAATAAAATGGATAGGTCACAAAGATAGTTTCAAATATGATGAACCTTGAAGAATATAAAGAGTCTCTTCACCTACTTTGCTAAAATAGTTCCTACAAGATGGGCACATGCTCAAGGGAGATCATTGGGTAGTTTATTACTCCATTTATTAAATATAACTGACTGGCATGCAATTTGAGAGTCATCATGGAATCTTCCTAATTCCATATTATCTTATTTTCTTCCTCGTTCTATATATTTGGCCTATTTTGGGCATTGTAAGGATCCATAAAATTGGTATGGTGAAGCCATGATAAATTTGATACCTATTTTACCTTTGGAATAATAATTCAATTTGATTTTGGTATCCTCAAATATTTCATTCAATGTTTTATATGGTTTTGTTTTTTAAAGATAAGTGATAGTTTATTCCCTTGCATTCATCCATTTCCTTCATGCCTTGTGTGAGCAATTTGCTTTCTAGCAAGTTATATCATGTGTATCTAGCAGCTTTGCATGGTTTCAAGTGTGATAAAAATTATTAGTGTCTATTATCAATCCTATTAAGCTTTCACCTTGAATACTACATTGCATCTTACCTTCATATTGAAGCACTATTGTTAGAGGGTTGGATTTGAGTGTTGAAATCAGTTTTTTAGTTATTTTCATAATGTAAGTATAAACAAGTAGTGGATTTAACTTTGGTATATCACCTCCATATGTTCCCTTTTGTTTTAGTCCTCTTATACCCCTTTTCCTATCAATAAAATAGGTTAGTGATCATATTTAGGTGTTGTACATGGGAGTTAACCCATAGTCTAGAGATTCACCTCTTTAAGCAGGTTACCCACACCTAGAGGTGATTCCATGTTATCCCAAATTGAGAAGGCTTGAGAAAATTTATCTAGGGTGAAAATTTGGGTGACAACACTCCCCATATAATCCTTTTAAAATTTGTTTACATGTCTTCTTTTGGTTAGCTCGTAGCCCTATAGTCTTTAGATTCTACATAAATTCCCTTTGTGACTCATGAGTTTGTAAGAACACAAAAATGTGATAGGTGGTGAAATGTGACTACCTCATAAGGTCCATTTAAGATTTATGAGAAATAAATAATTTTTGAGGCCATGAAAAAATGACATGTGTCCAAAAGTGATTGTATCATAACCCCATAACCCTTAATTTCCACGCAGACTTCCTTTATAATTCAAAAAAAATGAGTACAAAAATGTGCCACATGGTACCACTTTACCAACCATACTAGTTGACCACTCTAAGATTCAATGGAGAGCAATATGATGATGTTAAAATGCACCACATTGATTCAATATTATCTTCAAAGGTTGTGGCAAGTCACGACACATGATGCCTGACATTCGGTCAACTTTGACCTAAACTAGATGTTGTGATTGTGTAAAAATACAAGTGGAAGTCAATGACTAGCTCGTACATTCATAACTCAGATGTCCATAAGCTTGAGTGTGAGTGATGTGAAGCCATAAAATTAATCCATGTGGCTTTGGGTAAGGACAACATGTTAGTAGAGTGTAGGTCATGTGTCCCTAAGTTTGTAGGTTTAAGTGGATACCCACTCGACCAACGTATTTGAGAATAAGGTAGTTAAGGGCAAGTCCTTTAATTTAAAGCCCATGTTGGAAATAGTGATGTTCAATAAATAATTCATCCTCCATGGCACTAACATAGACCTTGTTTAAGTCATGATAAAAAACTATTGAGTAAACATTAACATTTAAATTAAATTAGTTTATAGAGGCCCATGATGTCATGGGTAAAACATGTTTTCATGCAAGGTCTTTGATTAAGGAAAATGATTAATGTTCAAATTAATGCTTGATGAAACTAAAATAACCCTTATATCTAATTGAGATTTTTCATTAGATGTCACACCTAAGTAAGCTTATATCCATTTGATATGTTTTTGGATATTCTAAAACTAAGGGCAGGATATGTTTTAGCTTGAGAGAAAAATAAATGAAATGTTATATCAAGACCCCATCCTCAGACCTAGGATCATAACCTAGCATGTACCAACTTGTTGTCATAACATATGTATCCTACCTATATTAATTTGATAAGATTAATTATGGATGTTTTTATGAGATCATTTTGTATAAATATGTTGGCATGTGAATGTGTGTAACTCTGTAACATATTATTATCATGTTTTATTGTCTAAGAAAGCAAAAAATGGATTTAGATTTAGATTAGCACATGAGGGTGCTACAATGGCACTCCCTTAAAAATATGGCATGTCACATTATGATATTGGGTAACATACCCACAAATTTAAGCATTGGTTTACAAATAAAGAAGCTAAAAAGCTCTGAATGCATTTGATGATGACACTTGGCAAGTTGTGATTGATTCATAGCTTCACAAGTATTTAGATCTATGATAAATTTTTCATAAATTATGAATTTTTGATTCTATAAAAATGAACCAAGTTTCATTGAGATTGATTGCAATTTTTTTGGCTAAACATGATGATGAAAATTACACTGTGTGACACTAATGAGCTGATTGAGACTTGTCATCAAAAATTTGCAATCATCTATGAGGCTATGAATGCATGTAATGATCAAACATGGACTTTAACTAAATACCAATAATTATGAAAACATGTAATGATTTTTAATGTTATGACTATGTGAAAATGCCATAAGTGCCAACCGATGTGACTGAGTGCCAACACCTTGGAGGAATGTGTAAAAATCATTTGATAAGGAACACAAAGTTAGCAACCAAATATTAATGAAATCATATGATTAAATTAAGCCAAGAATACTAAATTCAATGTGAAGAGATCAATGGAGTCTATCATAAAGCCTTGCGACTATTTAGTGTAAATTTCCTCAAATAATGTGAAAAAAAGTGAAGGGGAAACATTTTATCATCCAATATTGCATAGGTAATTATCAAAAAGACCTACCTTTTCTACAAACATCAAACTTGAACTCATTTATTAGATAGTGGTTTAATCATCATGTAAATAATCAAAGGGAAAGCATAGAATCAAATAAATAAAGTTAAAACCAAAGTATAATAGAACATAAATTTTGAAAATAATGAAGGGTCAAAAGTGGGTCCCTATTTAAAAAAGAATGTGGCATGTTGGTCACAACACACATTAATTATGAATTTAATAATTGTGTGCACATAATAAATCACATCTTGGTAACCCATCTACCTAAGGTGGACTTCACATCAATTTTGAATATGGCACACTCTAACACCCCTTTGAATCTCAAATTAGGTGATTTGGCAGAAAAAAGTAGTCTTATGCTCATATGTATGGATCCTGACAACTAGGCTTGGTGAGGCACCCATGTATAATGAAAGAGGAAAAATAATAATGACATTTTTGAAGTAAATTTCTATCAAATTTTAATTAAGTCTCCAATATAATGAATCAAAATTAGCTTCCATTAATATGGTTGTGTGAACAAGAGTAACTATTGGTATGTGTTTAATTTGAATGAAATGCATGGTTAAATGATTTCAAATAGAGTTTTATGGAACTCCTCTAGGAAATAAATAGATTATAAATGGTGTGCTATGGAGCTCCTCTGAGAAAAAACTAGTGTATGCATCTACTATGAAAAATCACAAAATACATAGCATACTTGAAAAATCAAAGAAGTGTTAATATCACACATCCCCTTTAATGTTGGCTAGGGAGTGAAGACAAAGCAGCTCAATGTCTCCAAAAGTGTCAATGTGGTAAGTGTGCATAAAAAACACTAAAAAAATTCAAGTTAGAGTACCCAATATTCCCCATGAAGAAACAATGCAAGGTGAAAAAAAATACCATACAAATGGACCTAGATATAATATGTAACCAAACATATGAGCCAATATCTCATTATGATGTACTAAAAAAACTTAAAATGTGGTCTTAAAAACATGTTAAATGAGCTAGAAAGACTGTTTTACTTCATGTGTTGGGTCATTCTTACCCCTGTGAATTATTTATATCTACAGGGAATATGATCTACATGATTTGACAAATGAGATCATGATGTTATATTTAGGTGAAAAAAAAGTCAAAAGTGACTTTCTCTGGCACTCTAAACATAATAAAAATGTCTAATACACACCAAAAACACTCAAACTAAAATTGGATGAAAATATCTACCATGGAACTCCTCCATATTTATATTTGTAACTAGTACATGAATCTAATTGAAGGAATGAACTCTAAATAAAATAGATTGGACTTAAAAATAAATTCACATAAAAATTGATATTTTCCACTTGAATATTGCTAAGTATTAAATCTTTCTGGTGCTTGAGACTCCTCTTCCACTCTTTCTCCTCTTGATATTCCTAACAAATGAGATTTGAGAGTGATATGGATCTCCTCTCAAACACTCTCACTAATATTCTCATAAAATCCCACTCTGATACTATTAGAATGTCACTAGGTTACAATAAAATATGTGCATTTTTTATTTTTTTGTTAAACTCTATTCATATTCTATAATTATCTTTATGTGTTCACTATTTTTCTACTAAGTGCATCTATAATAATAATTATAGAAAATATAATTAATCCCACTGGTTAAGATGTGATCCATTTAGTTTTCAAACAATATAAAACATAATAGAAGATAATATTCCTCATATAATACATAGCAGAGTGAAGGATACATAGGTACACTAAAATAATCCATATTTATAGTCATGCAAGAAAGTATGATCTTTGTTGTTTACAATGTTCAATACTATGTACAAGATATACAACCATTATTGTATTAAATGTTCATAAATCAAAATGTACAATTTGTTACATTTCACCACTAAATATCAAAATACACATGATAGGATGTACATTAGTACATGTGAGCCTCATAAAATAGCTCAATAATTAATATGAATAACCATGAATAAGATTCCAAGATGGTTGATTAGCTGAAGAGAGGAAGAGCATCATCAAGGTGTTTTTCCTCTAACCATAGACTGTCGATATCCCACACACCTCCCCATTAGGATTAGCCTTTCCCTTCACATAAAGGCAAATAAAAGTAGTGTGGATACCAAGATTTCAACTAAAACCCATGTGTTGTACAATCACTAATACATGCAACAGTCACATAGACCATGAAAAATAATCCTTTATCTAATATGACATCATGCATACACATGTAAATTAGAAAGTACAATGAAATGCAGTTTCTTAGCTATAACATTACTTTGGCCAAAGTTTTCATTATAAAATTTGTATCTCTCATGGATCTGAGTCAATTCCACACACACACATAATCTCTTCTAATGAATCTAAATATGTCATATGATACTAAATGATAGGTATATACATTGCATGACAGTAACCTCGTATATCTATTATTTGCTATCAAATGAACCATGCATAGTACAATATCATAAATCAATTATAAATCATAATAAATATATATTTGTATCATATTACCCCTCATCAAATCAAGACATATCTTTACTTATTTAATTCTGTACAAAATCAAAACATTCATCTAATATAGATAAATCATCTTGTTTTACCATAACATATTTACTATTGTCATATATATGTGGATTTCAGGTTCTTATCAATCAATAACATTCAAATTACCAAATACAAGCATAAATATATGCCTAAATTATAAAAATATAAGTAGTAATTGTATTTATTTCCAACTTAAAGGAATTCCACACTTTCTCCTTTAAACATTAAATAGTGTAAGTATTAAATCAAACAAAGTACTAAATGGCTCATGAACACATATCTGAGGTTTTCTTCTCATTTAAATCAAGCCCTTAAACCCATTATTTTATTACTAGCCATTTTTGTTGTTTTTCCTACCTATATCCCATTCCTAACAAGGTATATCTTATTTTATACTCTTAAGAACATAGTTCCCATAGATTAAAATTACATGTATATTTTTCCCTATTATTTCATTACTTACAAAATAATACTTATAGAGAAAATATAACACTTGTAGGTATGTTTTGGTGTATATTATCCATTTAGATTTGATAATGCTCATTTATATTTACAACTATAACACCATTAAATGAGGCATAAATTTTTTGGACACGCCATTACCAAAATAACATTTCCTAAAATCTTGTTATTACCTAAAATTGAGTATGAATACCCTGTCACTTAAATATCTAAGCTAAATCAAGTTTCAAGGGTAGGTAATTTTGTCTCACATTTAAACATCACCGTGTGTGTGTGTGTGTGTGTGTGTGTGTGTGTGTGTGTGTGTGTGTGTGTGTGTGTGTGTGTGTGTGTGTGTGTGTGTGTGTGTGTGTGTGTGTGTGTGTGTGTGTGCGCGTGTGTGTGTGTGTATGTATACACACACACACACATACATACATATACTACTTATTGATAAAATAATAGCTTATGTACAACCTACCTTAAAGCTCGAATACCTCTTCATGAGATTGCATAAAAACACAATGAAACTACTTGATATATAGATATTATAAGATTATAATCCTCCTAAACACATATTTATCATAACACTTTATATCTCAATCATGTTCATATATGTATTTATATGTTTATGTTATCGAATTACCATTATATATATATATATATAGTTTGTACAGGCTTCAAGGAAAAGCTCTATCAAAACATACTCAGATTTCATCCATTTTAACTCATATTTGAAACACACAAAACTGCACAATCATTCCCTCAATAAAATATTAATTTATGATTCTATGCAATGCATACCACAATAATCATCTAGTCACGATAAAGTCACCAATTTTGTAGAATTTTGATAGGTTAAATAAGAACATTTCGTCACTATTTAGTCTAACCCTAGATCGATTAATAACTTTCCTAGGTTCCTACTCATTGAAGATAAATTAAGGACTTAGGTTTCCTTAAATACCAAGAGAAATTCAGACTATATAATAATAAACCAATCATTACCCTCTTAAGTCATGCATAAGTCAAGTATTTACAATAAATGTATTTCATAAAGGTGGTTCGATAGTCATTATACCATTAGTTCTTTTAAAATAAAATGCTCAATATTATTTTTATAGGCATGTGTATAGAATCGAGTTCCATCCCCAGGTCTATAAATATGAAACCCTATTTTTTTCAAAGAGATCTACCAACATATACATTCAAATGGGATATAAACTAACCCAGGTTAAAAGAATTCATTATTTTGGTCCCTAATGGAAACTAAGTCCATAATAGATACAAGTAAAAAACCCATACATTTTAAATATACAAATTCAATCTTGACCTACCTAATTACTATAATATACACCATTTAAATGTAGTTGTTGGTAGCTTCCTTCCTTCTTGCTAATGCTCCATTTCTCCTTTTTCATCCTCTGTCTCCTTTATTCTTAATTCTTATTATTATATTTTCTTCTCTCTTCCACATTTTTCATGGCCTATAATTTCTCCTACAATATTGAAATTTTATCATTATGAAACTCAAATTCATTCATGCATGATCCACTCTATTTAACATTAACTTGTCGTCATTAACCCTATTTTCAGGCATGGAAGCTGCATGAAAAACCTCCATTTTAACAAATGGCAAATTTAACCCAAAATCATAATAACAAAAAACCTAATTCCTTCACAAAATTCTCATAATGACATAATTCATTTTGATTTTAAAAGTGCATGGAAATATAGCTATTATAACCTTTTACAAAACCAAAACCTTTTTTTTAAGTCACAAAACTTATTTAAGATAATTTTGCTTGGGTGCCATTTTTTCCATATTTTTACCTCCCTAGGTCATCAAAAGGGGTATATAAGTCTAGAAATTTATACAATATTCACTAAACACCCAATACTACTATGAATTTAAATTAATAATATAGTTTACCATATAAGTATAACTCATTAAGGTTTAATCCATATAGAAGTTTCATGGAGATTCAAATAGTCAATACATGAAATTAATGTATTATATTAATCAAAAGTATCTAATACAAATAACCAACTCAAAATCAATGTGAGCATGCATTATTAACCATAGAGACAACTAATGAAAAGTAAACATTCAACATTTTTGCAAAACACCATTAGCATTAAATTCATTTAAGTAGTCAAGAGTGTAGTGTGTGAGAGAGGGTTTGGTTCCACTCTTTATATACCTAATGTTGATATATGCTTCATCTTCCCCTATTATACTCTCCCTCTGTTCCACTCTGTGAGGTCGGGATAATCCTTCAAACACCTCAATCAACAAAAAGGTAGTTATTCTAAGCTTACAACATAATAATAAAGTACTCAAAATGTAGGTACAATTCAATTTTGTAAATGAAATAGCATCTATATAATATTCCAATACAAAACAATATAATACATCCAAATGCACATGAAATGTCATCTAATCATAACTTATTATGAAAGAAAAAAATACAAATCGTATCTATACAGCATACATGTCTAAATATAACATAAAAATTAGAAACTACTAATCATTAGTTTCACTCCTCTTACTAATACTAATCTAGTTTTTTAAGATTGGTATAGGATGTGACAGATACCATATTATAAATGAATCTGATAAGATATTAAAAATGTTTTGATACCAAATTAAAATGACAATATCACCCATGGATCTTTAGCATAAACACCATCAACATAAAGTATTTAGATAAGAGAGAGATTTACTAGTAAAACATACTATATTAACTATGTGTAATATACAATGTATGTATGCAACCAACAATGGTTGAAATATAACAATACTCTTTAAAAACTACATCGCCACTAGCTTAGGAGATGACTCTAAACTCCATCTCTTTCCACAAGATCATGACGGGTACTTAAATAGGAATAGTAATATGTGAGTGAGAGATTAGTATTGATGGAGTAAAAGGTGGGATCATTCGCCAAGTTACACCTAACCCTTCTCACACGTGTGAGGTTAACTACCACATTAATTATGCATTTAATATTTTTTGGACATAATAAACCAAACCTTAGTAACACATATACCTAAGGTGGACTTCACATCAAATTTGAATCTAACATACTCCAATAGTGTATTCATTCCTATTCACATTTTAATTTTCATTTTTTCAAGTTTTACATTCGATGAACATTTATATGTCTTTGAATATTTGTTGTAATTGATAATTGTTTTTAGGTATATTATATTTAATAAAACTTAGTCTGTATGGATCATATATGAATCATCATTTAATCCCTCCACCCTTCCCTAGGTAAGTCAAGGTACATATTTCAATTAATTATCTTTATACTTTGATACACACATGCATTCACCTACATGCACACCTCAAATTAAATTTACTATGTAGACACATAATTTTATTAAAATACCTTAATGCATAGTATATTTTTTTCCATTTTTATATACTTGATCTATTTATGGATAATTGGTTATTTCTAGGACTTCTCCTACCCTACATGAGTTTTTATTTGACCCTTAAAACTTCTAAATTCATATATCACTTCACTAAATCATTTGTGTTCATCCTTAAGAATATTTGCACACATATCTTTGCTAATTTTCATTCCTCAAACCTTTATTTTACCTAGGATGAAATTGTTGGTCTTGTTAATTTTCCCTAGGTAGAATCGTGATGCCCATTGATTTTGTCTAGCACCTTTTTGTGGGCCTTTTCACCTCTATTCAGATTCCTTGTAGCTTGATCTTCTCTTATTGTTATTTTATAGTGTCATCCTTAGTGTATTTAATTTCCTAGATATTCCTATTTATATTGAGTCATACCAAGCCATCTATCTAAGTATTGAATGCCAAGTACATATCATAAGGTGAGTCCTACTCCACTTTAAATTTTAAGTGAACCCTTACAATATCTATTGATACATTTGTGATGGGGTTATCCACATTGATACTTTAACCTTTTGTGACAACATATCTTGTACCAAAATAAGGTTTAATAAAATTTTCATATAGTTGCATCCCCACCTAGGGAAGAAGAGGTTTTAGCCCTTTGTCGAGATTCCATTTACACTGCATAAGAACTATGTGGGTTTTGATTCCAATGTATGGGATACATAGTTATAAGTCCCTTAAGGTTATTTCACCCATAAATTTTTATTTTGTAAGTTTTTATAAAGGTAAGTAAATAGAAGGAATAAGGCTACATTTTAGATAATTTAGTCATAATTATTGAGAAGTGCAAACATAAGACTATACAACAACCTAATGGGAACCTATGCCAAAATTTATGGATCTAGAAACAGTGTTCAATACATATTCATTACAAGTTGAAAATTTCATTGGTCATAAGTAGTTATCATCAATTCTCCCCATTTATAAGGTAATAAGTGCCATTTCTATTTTCTATCACGTTATCAACCCAAATTTTACGCATAGGTAGATACGAGTCTATATAGTCCAGAACCACTTCTCCAGTTAAAGAATCAATCATCGGGTATGATTGTTTTGTCACTTTTACTTTTCATATTATTATTTTATCATAATTTTTAATTAATTGAGATGTTAACTCTAATTAATATCAAATGAATTAAAGGGTAGTAAATTTTCAAAATGGCTTGTAACTATTAGAATGAGGGTAAAGAACTGAAATGGACAAAGTGTGAATAAATGAATCAAGCTAACTATGAAAAACACAAAGAATACTTAGTTGATTTTTGTTTGTTAGCTTCATTTTATGTGATTAAAATATTAATGGAGATAGGAAACTTAGATTGATTATGTGCATGAAATTAAAGTAATTATTGTCATTATTTTAGGTTAGAATTGACTGAAAATAATCAGGATAGATAGTCGTTACTATTTTTAGTGGGTCGATCTCAATCTACATGAAAAAATAATAAAATATTGGTACAATAAACTACACCTACTTGAAACATAATTATATGCATAATTTTTACCTTAAAATGTATAAGTATGACATGTAATGACCTCTTTGAGTTTGAAACGCTAGTAGGGTTTGCGATAGCTAAAAACTTCAAAAAATAAATGGGGAAGTGTAATAGGTTAAGTTGACTCCAATCACCCATGTGATGATTGAATGTTACCTATGTATCCAAATTACTCTAAAGAGGGAATCAAACCCACATAGTTCTCCCACTTAAAGTGTTTTGTTACATGTATGCATCTAGAGATGGTTTGAATACTTGATAATGGTTTACTTTACTCAGATAAAATAAGCTTGTCACTTGATTAAGGTCTGATTCAAGTAAATACAATAGAATTTGTATATAATAGGTAAGCTTTCTCAGTGTGCAATAGTATAAGTGTGTGCAAATAATGAAATTTTCAAGTGGTAGAATATGTGTATTAGATATGTATTTATAAAAATATAAATGGGTGAAACATCATGCTACCTATCTTAAAAATACAAACCAATCTATAAGGGGGAGTTTAAATTTATTTTTTTTAACCTTTACTAGGTGAAAGACAAGATCAACCCATAAAGGATAGAGTCAATTGGAGATACCGACCCTTGTGGGTTGATTGTAACCTATAAGGATGAGATTTGATATTTAGAATTTGACATGTTTGTATATATGCTTAAAGATTTTTTTAGAAATTTAGAATATTTTTGTAGGTGTAATTCAACAAATTATAAGGGATGGGTTCATTTAAGTACTTAGAATAGACAAAGGTGGAAAAATAGGACACATTAAATGTCCAAGTTAATTAAAGTAAATTTGGGTCAAATCTAATATTATCAAGCATTCATGACCAAATTTGAGGATCTATATTTGTCTAACCCCCCCCAACCTAGAAATGAAATCACTAGAGTAAACAGGAAGATATACCTAAGTATGTATAGCACACTAATTTTAGGGGAAAGCTCCAATCATGTAAGGTGTTCCATAGTAAATTATGTAATGATGTAAAAGTAGTTAATGTCCATATGTGAAATTAAAAATTGAAATGTAAATTGAATTTAAAAATATTTTAAAGAACAAGGAACATTTATATGTGTGAAATATTTTTTCTCTTGTAAATTTTTTTGAAGATGATGCTTCCTTGAAGCATTGGAGAATTGGTGCTTCCCAGGAAACACTTGGAGATATTAGTTCCTTTTTTAAACCATGGAAAATTAAGGGTGCTCAAACTCTAATTTGAAGTGAACATGTCTAGAAAACAAAGCCCATTCAAGGTCATGAAAAACCTCAATTTACATTGTTAGTCTTTGTAACCCCAAGAGGGAAATTGGTTGGAATCCATAATGGTTTCATATGTTATAATGCTAGAGGACGATTAATCTACAATATGCATTATGTACTTTAACTAAATAAACTATTATAAATGGCATATCAATTCAATTGTCACTTTATTCCTTAGTTTTGTATACATGATCAAAAGAGAATGAATAACATCCATGTCCCTACCATGGCCTTAGATGAAAAATATTGATGAAATTATGGCATGAATCTCTATCATTCCCCATTAATTTTTAAAAAAGTATAGTGTGCATGAATTTGTATCAAACCCCAATGTGATAAATGTAAAATTTTTAATTGTATGTCGATATAAACTTTTTAAATTTTTTTTGAAGTTTGTATGCATATGGACCAAAAATATATGAATATGTAACATGTTCATGTAATGTGAATGCATATGCATGGCATATATCCCCATAATCTATACTAATAACTAAATTTTGAACCTTTTTAAAATGTATTTTGTAACCAAACTATTTTTTTCTTGTACAGGCTTATATATGTATGAAAAACCCACTGAAATTCCCCCTTTTGAGGTGATGGATGTGTCTTTAAAGTCAATCATCTCAAAATAAAAAATAATTATATTATGTGTATCAAGATATAATCATCAAATATCATAACATATGTGAAAATATATATCATCATAGTAAGATATGTATCATTCAAAAAACATATGTAACATATGGGGTAAGGCCTAAAGTATCGAATATAGATAAATGTATCAATGAAACTCATAGTAATTATTGTAATAGAATAATCCTAGACAATAGTTAGTGCATGATATGGATCATGAAACTTTTAAAACTAAACAAGCTCAACAAGCACACAAATACAAAAAGAGAAATGTCAACCAATAAGGCCAAGGGACACATACAAGGGACATGCTCAAATATCACATAAGCAAAGATGGCACACACAAGGCCAAGAGACACAAGCAATAGGCATGTTCAAATGTCACACATACCAAACAATGATCTCATAAAGATTCTAAAATAATTCTCACACAAGGTCCAAGGGCCACACACATAAGTAAGAAATATTATGTCTATTATGCAATAAATTAAACATCATCAAATGAGCATAGCACTAAAAATATAATATATATCATGTATATGTAATGTGATCATAACCTAGTAAATAACATATCTTTGTACACAATATAAGATAGAAATGTTAGTAATATATTTATAAATAGTATATATGTTAACACAATATAGGAGTTATAGAATGGTAACACCTATAAATATTATAATGTTTGGAAAATATGCCCCCAACATGACATAGTCATTGGATAGGAAAGTCCAACATATAAGTCTATGTGAAGTTTGTATGTCTTGCATAACACTCATAAATACTAGTAAAAAATATGTGTGATGTCAAATAATTATGATATCTACCAATTATGAGATAAATAAATATGAAAATGATGTGAAATATATGTCTAATCATGCACATGTCTTAATTATAGATTTTTAAAATATTTTGAATGTTTATGTATTTTTGTTATTTTTGAATTTTTTTGTACTTTTTTTAATTTTTAAACAATAACAATAGAGACTAAGAGATAGAACATGGGTTCGAAAGTAGAAGAGAGGAATGGAATTTTAACAATCTAAAACACGTGTCAAGGTAAAGTATGCACTAAAAATGATGGTATCACCATGTATGAGCAATATGCCCTCATTATATATTTAAATTGTGGTTGAGAGGCATGTGGGAGATATAATAGGGATGTGGAGGAATTATTTACATCCTCTTCTCATCAAATGTACACTTAATAAGGTATGTAATGCACATGTGTGACCAATATAGTACATAGAGGAAATATTTTTCATGAATAATAGTTGTGTAAAATAAAACTGGATATAGTATCAAAAAATTAGATGTATTAAGGATCTATTTATTTAATTTTTTATGTGAATGTGTGAAAATTCCATAGGTCAATATCGACTAGTTTAGGATAGTAACGACAGTTAATGTTGAATATTGTTTTTTGATACTATATGTGATGGAAAATATAGTATGCTTTGTTTAGACTATGAAAAAATATGTTGAATGGAAAAAAGTGGCAGTATTAGATCATTATTTTGGACTGTTCAAATTAGGAAAGTGAAAAATAAGATAAAAGAGACTAAAAATACATGAGTGAAGGGCTATAAGATTCATTGATTTGATCATATGTATAAATAAAAATGTCACAAGCAAACAAAGAGATATGTATAGTATTTTTTTACTTTTTTTATTATTTGGATATTTTTATTTTTTTTAGAATAAATGAAATTGAAAATGTGCTAACCAATTATCCCCTCAAGAGGAGACTCACAATAATAATATATAATAAGTTGTGCAAGGATCACCTTTCATGGATGAAAAATGCTAGATTTCGATGATTCAGAATCAGAAAGAGCATCATGTGTTGTAATGTAACTATTTAGATCACTGCTTATGTAATCTTGTGTGGGAGAAGTAGCTCTAGAGGACTTAGTATGATTTGAAATCTAATGAGGATTATTAGAAGGTTATTCTAGGTATTTTTATTTTTTTGAAACACATTGATTGGTATGTATCACCAATTTAGAATATGTTGCATGTGATGGTGTTTTGTGTGAATTTAACACCTTTTTTGATATTGAATTGGTTTATTTTGATACTTTTACATTTTTTTATGAATTGATTGCATAGAAATATTTTGCATTGGTACATTTATTATAAATTTACTTTGTTATTGAATATATTTATAAATTCACTATGGTGGTAGATGGGGAGAAGGAAGTACCATAGATTGTAGATGTTACTCATATCCAATTCCTAAAAATTGACCACTTGGTTGCAATGAATGTACTTTAGGAATTTATGTATTGTATAAAGTACAATAAGAATATTTTATAACTAAGGGTGTCCTAATATCATGTAAAAGACCCCATTCTATGGTAGAACTAGAAAATGAGTGGATAATATAGCAGGACCCTACCTGAAGAGGTAACACAATGTGCCCCAAAGTAGTTTGTTGTTTCTTATTTAATGTTTTAACACTTCTATATGTTTCTTATGTGTCATGTTGTGTGTAACCCAATGAATATAATAATGTCATTATAAATACATTCTCACTTTATCCTTATCAAATAATACATTTTATATGGGTTGTTGATTAATATATTATTGTATACATAAGGCATGAAAATTAGAATCATCATCCATTATCTCACTATCATCAAAGGTGATCATTGGACATTGTTGGGAGGTTTGAATAATTGTAGTGATAATTCCATCTAATATATTATCATATGTCTAAAAATATGGTTGTGCCTTATAGGTATGAGGAACTAATAAATTATCCTTGTTTGTCTCATGATTTGGGAATGACTCACTAAAAATCTTCAACTTGGCATTTTCATTTTGTTGAGGCTTAGAATCCTCTATAAGAATGATTAGCTCAATGACATTATTATCAATAAGATATTGAATGTGGTGTTTGACCTTGAAACATCTATTGGTAAAGTGTCCATTGCATTTATGGTAATCATATTATGCATTTATATCTGACTATTTACTTTGAGGTCTACTCATATCAACCTCTAATGATGAAGGTAGAGTAATGAGATTGCACTCAAATGACTTTTGTAGTAATTTAAGAGGTAGTTGTATTAATCTATAAAATTGCCTTCTTGTTTGATATGATAAAACAAGCTTATTATAACTTTGAGATATAACATTTACTATGATAATTTCATCTATTTTAGAATCTATTAGCTTAAATTTTCAATATGGTTTGCTTTAAAACTTTGTTTTGAAATTTTAAGTAGATGAAGGTGCATATTTGAGCTTATTTAAAGTGAAAAGTTTGACTTCTCTTTCTCTTTTTTATGGCAAAGTTCCTCAAATGATCTAAATTATTAAAAATGATTAACTCATGTAAAGGTGATAGTAAACTATCTTTGAATATATATTGTAGTTTATAAATTGCCAAGGTATTAGTTGTTTTGGCAAGCATGGTCTTGTAATGAAGTACATAGTCACTAATAGGTTCATTAGTTGCTTAAGTTTAGCAATTTGGGCATAAGAGAGTTTTTCATCAATGTTAAAATAAAAATGCTTGAGAAATTTATCTAATAATGGAGTAAATGCTTTGATTTAATGTATAGATAAATAATAAAACTAATGCAAGTCATAATCATTTAAGCTTCTAGGAAATAGCTTAGTTAGTGACTTGTCATTGAAAGCATAATCTAAACATGCCACATGAAAAGATTGAAGGTGTTTTTCTAGATATCCTTTCCCTTCATATAATGGAAATTTAGGAGTTACAAATCATTTAGGTAAATTATATGATGAAATATCAAGGGCTAACATATTATGAAGTAAAGATTATTAATTCATTGATTGACTAGCTTTTGGTATACCTGTCTCTAACGGAAATATTTTAACATGCAAAGTTGAAATAGTTTGCACAAGGGATTTTATAGTAGGCAAGAGAGGTGATGTATTATGTATATCTATCAATGATTTTCTACGAGTCATTTGGTTAGGAATGGGCATATATATTTCTATTGTAAGCCTTGCATTGCCCCCAAATCTAAATGTGCAGATATAATGATATTTTCAATAGTAGATGTAGTAATATATGTGGTAGGGTGTATAAAACATGGATCGATATTACCAATAAAATCATTTAGTTATTTTTATGTGCTAGAATGAGAATGTTTATTTTGTTCATGTCAAGTTACAAAAGGCAAAGAGTCAATTTCTTCTAGTGGGCATCAAGATATTGACTAAATTCCTTTGCATCAATAGGATCAAATATTATTACCTTTTATAGTTAGAGTCATAGGCCTTATCATTATTTATAGTCATAATAAGACCATAAAGAGGGTATAAATTTAGACTTATAAAATCTATAATGTATGGCTACTCTTGTGCCTATGTCATACTTGACTTTACAAAAAAAAGTGTTAATGGTGTTTGTGTCTTAGCATGCAATTTGATTCATATTATTACATGATTATTATTGATGCTCCTTATTAGGGGAGGATAACATGTATTGAAACTAATAAAACTTTAATTAAAAATTAAATAGTGTGTTCATCCATTATAGCCATATATTCTTTGTAAATTTGAGAAGTAAGTAATAAAAATTTAAAATTTAGGTCCTTAAAAAAAGAATTTTTGTGTATGGATATTAGTAAATTCCCCTAAAATATAAGGTCAAAATAAAATGCTTTCAGTGTTATCAAATCCAAGGTCAAAATAAAGTGATTTCAATGTCAAATATTGAATCTATGGTCAAAATAAAATTCTTTTAGTGTCAGAAATTAAATTAAAGGTTGAATGAAAATCCTTTTAGTGTCATATGTTTAGGAATTTATCTAAACCCTAAGACAAAAAAAATTAAGCAATGTTTGAATAAAATGTATGAGTTCACCACTATGTTTTATCAAAATTTGTAATTAACTAGGATATTAACTCTAATTAAGATAAAATGAATTGAAGGGTATCAAATGTTATAAATGACTTGTAACTATCAAAATGAAAGTAAAGTACTGAAATGAACAAAACGTGAATGAATGAAAGAAGCTAACTATGAAAAACAAAAAGAATGCTTAGCTAATGTATATCTTTTAAGTTAAATGTGTGTGATTGAAAGATGGTTGGAGATGACAAACTCAGATTGATTATGCATATGAAACTAAAACAACAATTATCACTATTTTGGGTAAAAATTCATTGGAAGCAGTCAAGATCGACTATCACCACTATCCTTTATGGGTTGATATTGACATATACAAAAAAACATGAAACTATTGTTATAATCCTTAGTGATTACTTGAAATATAAGTGTATAAAAAATATTCACCTTCAATTGTGTGTGGATGACCTGCAAATGGCATCTTCAAGGTTGAAACCCTACTATGGTTTATGATAGTTGAAAACCTGTAAAATGAAAGGAGGGAGTGTAATGGGTCAATTTGACCCCAATCACCCCTGTGATGATTAAATGCTACCTACATATCCAAATTACCCCAAAGAGGGAATAAATCTCATGTAGTTCTCCTACCTAGAGTGTTAAATACAATAGTGTTCCTTTTCTACATGAATGCATCTAGAGATGGCTTGAATATTTGATAATGCTTTACTTGACTTGGATAGAATAGGCTTATGACTTGGCTAAGTGTTGATTAAAGTAAATATGATTGAATTTAGAAAGATTAGGGAATCTTTTATCAATATGCAATAGTACATGCATGCCCAAATAGTAAAATTTCCAAGTGGTAGATTATGTGGCTTAGATGTGTATTTATAGCATTCCAAATGGGTGAAACCTCATGCTACCTATCCTAGAAATATGGACCAATCGATAAGGGGGACTTAAATTTAAAAGGAGTTGGTATTGGGTGAAGGACAAGATTTACCCATAAAAGATGGGATTGATTAGGGATCCAAACCCATGTGTGCCAGTTATAACTTGAAAGGGTAATGCTTGATATTTAGAATTTGGCATGTTCATACAAATGCTTAGAGATGTTTTTAATGATTTAGAATATTTTTATAGGTGTAAAATAATGACTTAGAATGGATTGGTCTGTATAATACTTAAGATAGAGTGAGCTAGAAAAATAAGACCAATAACGTGTTCAAGTAAATTAAAATAAATGTGGACCAAAACTAAGATCATCAAGTATTCATGACCAAATTTGAATCACTACAATTATCTATTACTTATTTTCAGTTTTTTTCTAATTATATATATTTACTAGTTTCATTCAATAAAATAGATCTAATCTATTGTTTTACATTACTACATAATATTTTTTTAATACATCTTATTTTGTTAATTATGTTTAAATAAATTATCTTAAAACCAAAAGATAATAAAAGACTAACGCATAAAACAAAAGCCCTAAAAAAATCATGAACTCATTATAGTAAGATAGTTTATGGAGTTGTCATCATGAAGTCAATAATTTCCCATGTTATTTGAAACCAATATGTTAGGAAAGGGTTCTCAAACTAATATCTTTAAATTATTGTCTCTTATTAGTTTGTCATTATAATTCTTTTTAATATTTGGGTGTGCTCACCCATTAAATTGTGGTCCTATGTGGTTTAAAGGGTTGAGAAGAAAATTTCTTTCTAGATCACCAAACCCTTGACTCTAGCTGGGAATTTTCAACTTTGTCATAAGGTGTTCAATGCTACTCATGTTTATTACTCATCCTATTAGGCTCCTTCCAATTCTTCTTATGCTAAGCTTGAGAAAATTTTTAAGAGACTTTATATGGGCCAATTCTAAGGTCCATAATGGTTTTCATAGGGTCTCCTAGGCCATTTATTGTCAACCTAAATAAGTTGGTGGTATTAGGTTCATTGACATTAAACTCTAAGATCTCACTTTCAATGTCAAATGGATTACCAAAAGCCTGAAAAAATCTACTATATCACTGCATCTCTCAAGGTTGTATTCTAATCCAAAAGGCTTGGTAAGGGATTGGTCTACACAACATCTTCATCACCCATGTTTCAATTGAAATAGGGGCATTTTTATTTTTTAAAGCATAAGGATGGATTGGGATAAGCTCAAACCATACCTCACTTAGGTGGGGGAAGGGTTTAGAAATAATCTCTTTCTTAATGATCAATTTATTTGGTGGTCTCCCACACTGAATTTCCATAATGTTCCTTTTGTTATGGTCCCTTGGATCAAAGGTTTTAGGCCTTTTAAAAAAGATATACATTCAATCAGGGGGGATATTTTTTGTAAAACTATTTAGGATTAGCTTCCATTTAATCTTGTGAAATCTAAGTTTAAGCTTAATAATGAAGATGTGAAATCCATTTCTAAGTTGAGTTCCATACCCAATGAGTATCTACATAAAATTGGTGTTACCTCTCTCACACCATGGTGGAAAGATTGGTCTTGGCCTATTGCTACACTATTTCATCACTACTCTCCTTAACTTGGGTATAATATTTTAGCCCTTCAGAATATTGACACTAAAACCCTCAATCATCATTAGAATATTAGATCCCTTCACCATGTCTAGGATATAAGGTTTGAGAACATATGGGTGGATTTCATTAAACTTAAAAAATCTATTTCCTTTGGTGTATTATTTACTAAGATCTGACTATGGGTGACTGACTGGAACATATGGGGGTCTTAAATCCCACCTACCCCATCTATCACCACCCAAAATCCCTTAAACACCTCTTTTGGTTTTTCCCTCATGCTCAGTCAGCCTGGAGATGGATTCATACCCTCTTCGATCCCTTTAGGTCTGAAATGTTTACATGGAATATAGATCTTTTAGGTAACTCTACCTTACTCCTTGCAAGATACAACATATTCTATCATTTTTTTTGTATTGATATTCTTTTTTAGATTTGGAAATCTAGAAATAAATCATGTTTTAATCATGAATTTAAGGAAAAATATTTTTATATAATGAATAAAGTTATTGTGATATCAAATCTTACCTTCCAAATCTAGAGTTAGTCAGATAATGTTTGACTTGAGCTCCACCATCTATAGATTCTCCTAGACCATTTAGGAAATGTTCATTTTTTAAGTATTCATGAGCTTTTATATCCCCCTATAACCATTCTTCCTAAGGTTATAGGTATGGGGATATATGTCAACATTCTCACAGTTGATAGTCTAGGAGTTGGAGGACTACCTTTTTGTGACATCGTTGGCCATCTCCACACCATGGATCTAATAGGGCTACTATATATATTGATGGAAGGGGGGATACATTCTTCCTCCATCAAATAAGTTCCCATGGATATTTCTCACCATTTCACCCTCTAGGTATAATTCTACAATTAAGAAGTAGGATGTTACTGAAGATAATCAACACACTGATGGTTGGGATCTAGCGATGGTTGATGAATACCCCTTACTCAAGGGGGGTGGGGAGGACACCCTTAAGATCCTTCACCTCTACTTTTCACCATGTTTTTTGATGTTGTTGAATGTGTTCCTTATTATTAGTGATTTATTTTATCCTTTTTTGGTTGATGTGTACTTGAGTTAATTTAACCTTGGTTGTACTAGCTGTGTGGTGGCCTTTTTTGGTCTTTGGTTTTTTCTTGAGGCTTATTTTAACTTAGTTTAATTATGCTTTTGGGGTGTGAATTTTACACCCATATTTTGTGTTATTAGTGATGTACTATATCTTATTTTGTTAATGAAAGTGTGATTTTCAATAAAAAAAATATTAGAGTTTGAATGGAAATTGAGAACTTAATCCAACCACCAATGAAACTTATAATAAAAATGTCATTGCTTTAGTTTTGGTAATAATAACATGTGACACTTAAGTATCTAGTTAGATGTGATAAAATGGCATGTTTTTACAACATAATATGTATTACAGCTTACCACAAAATTCACACTAGAGATTTTGTGAAATTAGGTATGCCAAAGTTTACGAGCACCATCCTTACTAATATGTTTATGGTTCCAATGGCAAAGAATATTTTGATCCCATGATAAAACACCTCCTATCTTCCCCTCTAAAAATGTCTTCTCTAGTAGCTTATTTTAACAAGAAATTTTTATTTTAAGCTCTTGATCTATGGCCACCACTTTTATTCACATGTGTTTTCAACCATGTTAGTCATAATACTTATATTATATTTCTCTAAGATTAAAAAATTGCTAAAGAATACAATAAAATATGAATAATAATATGTCATGTTCGTGGCAAAGAACATTGAATTAATAATTTGTCACATGATTGAAATTTGGCTCATGATTATTATAAAGTTGTCGATGGGATTTAAAGTTAAGGATATGGTATATATCCTTTAATTTTCATAATGAAAAATCTCCATCTTGAGAAATCTAGAGTGTTCAAACTAAATCTTTAGGTATGAGATATTTAGACATTATTTCAAAGGTATATTAGGAGAATAGGCTATGTAGTTATGGTTAAGGGTTTCAATGAGAGATGTTTTAGACCACACATCCTTCAAAATTTAATAATAAAAATAATGTAAATAAATGTAATGACAATAAACTTGATTCTTTATTTGATTTCAGTAATAAGAAATGATAGCTTATACACAATAATAAATAACACAACAATCTCAAATGAGATGCATTACAATAGATTATCAAATCTTTATTATGATCTATATCCTTAAAGTCGTTAACTATTTTACTCAAGCATAAGGGCTTATTTTTATAGGCACAAAACCTACCTACTTACAATAATATTTAACAACCCACTACCATCATTAAATATTTGTAAAACATCATTATGCCCAGGGATTTTTAAGGGCCCCTATGTAATGTTTTGGTGAATATCAAAAATTCAATTTCAAAATGGAGGTAAATTGAAAGGAAAGAAGTTTCATTAGGAAGGCAAATCCTATGGGTCACACAATAAATAGCATCTAGATTATGTGGATGGTATTTAAGGTCTCTAAAGAGTAGCCAAAACTTGTGGATGATGTCTTTATTCTATGGGTGGTATCTAGAGTTTGTGGGTAGTGTCTAGAGTTTGTGGACATCATTAAGCCTATGGATGACATCTAGAGTCTATGGGTGCCATGTAGAGCTTGTGGATAGTGTCCAAAGCCTATGGATGTCATCTAGAACCTATGAATGATGTCCAAACTCTGTGCACATTATCCAAATCTTGTAGACACCATCCAAAGCCTCTAAACACCATCTAGATCCTATGAACATCATCTAGAGCCTATAGACAACATCTAGAGCCTATAAATAGTGTCCATAGCTTGTAAATGGTGTCTAGAGCCTATGGATGGCATATAAATCTTATGAATGGAATTTGTAGCCTGTAGATAATGTGTAGGCCCTATGGATGTCATTGAGACCCTATAGATATTGTCTAGATGTTATAAATGGCATTTAGAGTCTTTAGATGGCATTTAAAGACTGAAGACATAGTTTAGAGATTGTGGATGATGTTCAGAGCCTTTGGATGCCATCCAGACCTTGTGAATGTTATCCAAACTTTGTAGACAACATATAGAGTTTGTGGATGGTGTTTAAAGCTTATAGATGGTGTCTAGAGCCTGTGAATGGAATCTAGGCCCTATGGATTTCATCCATACTATGTGGACACTATCTAGAGCCTATAGACAATGTCCAGGCTATCTGGTCACCATCCATATTATCTAAATGCTATTTAGATTATGTATATGACATCTATCCTATTTTTTCAATGTTTAGCTCTTTTGGATGGTGCCTAAAATATATGGGAAATGCCTATATATATCCCTCACCCCTTATATTAACTCATTTCTCTCATACGCTTAGTTTAAACCTCAATCTCATCCTCTAAAATAAATCTCATCTCTATTCTAAATCTCATAAATGGCTTCCAACCCCATATCTTCTATCCCCATTCACAAATTTATTTATTAAAATATTATTTTCCCAAAAATATTGAGGCTTTTAAAAGATGAGAACTCTTACAGTGAGTGGATCAACAAATGTTTTTTAAAAATCCTTATTTACATGCCCTAGTATGAGACAGACATGAATTTACTAAACATACATGTGTCTAGTCATAAACCTACTTCTAGAGAGTTTTCATTTACCCTCGACTCTTAGACTCTTATTTTTATCACCTCACCTTCAGATATCAAGTGCTTGTTAGGGCTACCACATAGAAACATCAAACATGTATCCATAAAAGTTATTTTATCTAAAGAAGACAAAATATATCTATAAAATCACTTGGTTGTTGATATATCTGAATCGATAGATAATCTTATTTTTGTTAATTAATATTTAATGTTTTATATATTAAATTCAAAAGTAAATTTCTTAGTTAAATATTGTAATTAATTTTTTATTTCCATTACAGTCACCCCTAATCATTCAAGAAGGGGACTTTTAGTTCAAAATATAACAAACCCATATCGAGAAGCCCTTGTTGAATTTTTTTGGGCAAAGATTATTTTATAGGGGACTTTCAGTTCAAAGTATAACAAACCCATATTTTTGGTTTATACTAAAAGGTGTATCATGAGCTAAAGGGAACAATTATTCCAACTATCTTGCATGAAAAAATTAAATCTAATTTTATGGCCCTTGTTGAGCTGGAGATAAGTTTGAAGTTTAATTCTAAGTCATAAAAATTTCATGTTATTTTCTTATTAAAATTTAGATTAATTTTTTTTGTTTCCTTATAATAGAGAATATAATTTGTTTATTAATTAAGAATAGAAGCCACACTAAACAAATACCATCCCATTGAGGGCTCCATGGATTTTCATTCTAATAGGGATGATGATAAGGATTTTGGTGTAGCAAAACTATTGACAAGGAAAAAGATGTGTAAATCTATCTCACCTATTATTACACGTCAGTTAGGGCCCTTAGGCACATACCTATAAAGGTTTTAAAATTTTATAAGTTTATTGAAATTTCATGTAATAATAAAAAAATGGAATTATTAATGTTTCATTTAATTTCATAGTAGCATCCAGCATTGGTAACATTTGCCATCAACCTATTCAACATTTACCTTTAGTGCAAGGTATTTAACTTCATGTTTACAATTATACTATTTTTAAAATACATTAACTTTAAAATTTTAAGTTGAATTTTTTATTGTTTGACATAAATTGAAGCTTCACCTTCTCTTACAACATGTCCACCACCACAAAACATATTGACAACTCGAAGTATGGATCCTAAGTCTCACGTCTCTAACCTTAAATTTAACTTAGTTTAAATTTTGATAAAGTTTGTTTATTTATTAGTGATGAAATTTCCTATTACAAATCAACATTCATTAATAAGTAATGTACCCCCCTCCCCCCGCCTGATGTTATATAGACTAGGGGAAGAAATTACCAATGCCAACATGTACTAGGGGAACAATGCATATAACAACATTGGAGTTCCCCAGTTTTTCTATGGGTGGAGTGTCTACTATAACAGGTGCCATGGAAATTTTGTAGAATATTAATCTTGATAATTCTTTCCTTGAGGGTATTGATTTGATGCCTATAGATATATTTGTTGTGCATAATATTATTCAAGGATATCAATTCCAAGCTCCTAACAAAATAGTTGGGTGTGGTTCATCTAGTTCACCATCTGAGGAATGCAATGATGATGAGAAATATTTTGATGAATTAACATCATTTCCATTGAATAATATTGTTTTAGATAATGTTTTTGCTTTGTTATATGGCATAGGATAGATTGATTTGAAAGTATTGAAACAATGGGATATTCAGGGCAAAGCTTTGGTAAAGGAAATTAATGAGTGTTATCATAACCATTCATAAAGATGTTCTTTATATTCTTTGGTTCAAATGATCCATACAAAATTGATGTCTTAGTGAATCAAACTGAATCAGAATCAAGTATAGTGGCAAAACCCTATAATAATAATGTTTTAGATCTTATGATAAATAGATTGGAAAATTTGAATGCAAATGCACATGCATACTATAACAAATGGGTAAGACACCAAAACCTTTTTTACCTTGTCAATGTAGAGAGAGATAAATCTTTGGTGAGTAATGAGTTTTTTATCCATTTTTAATCACACTTGTAATTTTTATCTGACCCACATTATTTTCCAAATTATAGTCAAAATATAACAACCTAAAGAATGAAGCACAAGTACTTAATATTCATCTAGAAAAAGTACAAAAAATCTTAAATGTATAAATTACATGAAAGGAAAAACTTGTGCTATTAAAAAAACAAAATAATATATTTAGTAGGATCATCAAAGAACATGGCATAGATCCATAAGTTTTTATGAAGGAGAAAATAGATGTAGATCCCTCTATCTTATTGGCAAGAGATGTAATGCACAAAGAATGGAAAATACTTGCAAATATTAATATTATATCCAAGGATGTTATTTGAGAAGGTGTTTTACATTCTAATTTGATGAAAAGGGAAACTGAGGTAGTATCATCCACTTCTCAATAGAAAATTGGAACTCCTCATGTGGAATGATATCTATTCACTACATGTATCTTTATTTAATGAAAATGGGATATGTAAATGATGTTTTTTATATATGTTATGTTGAAACTAAATAATTTATATTGTAAATTAAACTTTTAAGTTTTAATATAAGTCTATGTTTCTATTTTATTCTATGCATTTTATCCATGACAAGGTTTTTATTATATTTAAAATTTACTACTTAAGATCAAATATGTATAGTGATAATATCATAATTCATCGATGTATGACATTCACAACCACATGAAAAAACTTCTTCATATCAAAAATAAATTGTAAAATAAATATTTTTTGTACATATAACATAAATATATTGTTTAACAAAACTTGAATTTTAAACAATTGTAATATAATGCAACTATTTTAAAATAATACAATAACATAATTTATGAAGTCTTGTATTTTACATAATAATAATGTTTCAATGATTTTCGATAAAAATGATAATATAAAAATTTAATTGTAAAATTGAAATTTGAAATATACATAGTAAAATTCAAGTAGCTAAAATAGGTTTTAAGTAGCCCTTTCTTCATAATTGTCATTTTTATGTATTGTATTTGACACATATACAATCTCAATATCTAGATTAGATGTGTCATTTGTTGTATTGGTAAATCCTCTTCTTTGACTAAGTAAATTCCAAATTTTAAGTGCTCTATCATAGGGAAACACATCCACTAGATAGCAAAACATACAATCTCAAACATGTGTCTAGATTTATGTCCAATCTATTATGAAGCTTAGATTTAACAAAATATAATGCACTAAAGACTCTTTCATATTCCATAGAGCCCAAAATCATTATTTGGAAGATTTCATATAATTTAAAATATTCACTAATATATTCCTATGGGATGATATTAGGATATAATTTTTTCCATAGCCCTGTAATAGCACCATTTTCAACTGACTCATTTAGACACTAATATTGATCAATCATTGTGAATCCAAAATGGGTAGACTATGTTCTCAATAAATATTTTCATGAAATACATGGAATTTAAACTCCATTGATATCTACAAACTTAGAAAAATGTTTAATAAGATTGCCCATGTATCAAAGAAATAAATTACTGATTTGTTCTTTACCATCCTTAGCTCTCCAAAATATGAAATTCACCACTACCATGGCTTTAAATAACCCATCCATTTGAAAATGTTCTCCAATTTATTTACACAAGCTATCCTTTATTTTCCTCAATTTTATCTATGTTTCAAGTATCACAGTTTCATACAAAATATGTGTTACATGGACTTTTTAAATTTTTTATCTTGGTATATCAACTCATTTTCAGAATATATGCAGTAGTATTTCCTTTCCATTCATGAAGATACAAAGATGATCATTAATATTTAATTTCAAATAGGATTTTGGATCCTTAATTCTTTTTTAAATTTTTCCAACTAAAATAAATAGGTAGCTTAAAACTATTTTGCCCCGAGTATAAGACATCAAGAGATTGACAAACCCATTTTCTCAAATGTATGAAGTCTAAAATATACATGAATCTCTCTTGAGCATGTTTCATCAAATAGTTTATTTCATTCAACATTAAGAGAATACCACATAATGTCAAAATAATTTCCAAATTTTTTAAATGGTACAATAAATCTTTTGCATTATCAACTTTCATACAATGTTTAAACATAAAACCTACTAGCAATGGATATTCTTCAAAAAAAAATCATGCAGGATCATACATGGAATTCAATCTTGTATCAATATATTTTAGAAGTTTTTTACCATCGATAACCCCAATTGCAAATTTTTGAAACTCTAAAAATATTTTTGGCCTTCTTGACATAGAAGCATGCAAATCATGGATAAGTTCCTTCACTTTTATGACATTTTCAAATGTGCTTATAATTTTGTATGAAAGATTCACTTTATGGGCCATGCAATGAATTAAAATCATATATGAGATAACTATTGTATATAGTCAAACACATTAACCATTTACATTCCCCTGCATTACTATTGCACCATCATCTCTAACACATACCAAATTCATAGATATAGCATAAGCATCCATCCCAGAAACATCCCTCAAATTAGAAATAACTAACTTGAAAAGGTTTTATGCATTGTAATTTTCAACCATTTTATGTATATCTAACATATGACGTGTCCAAAAATTGTTCTCAAAAATGTAAACATGGATACAAACCCATGTTTTTTCAACTATTGTGACCTCATCAATGCGCATTGAGATAAATCTTGCATTTTAAACTTTTTCTTTCAAATCTTCCTTCTCAATCATCACAAGACATTTTGTCACGTCCCAAGCACTACCATCTAACCAATGTAATTGTGGAATGTTATGAAATCCATTATGTTGAAATAGATTTTTATAATCTAAAAAGTTAGATATAGGTTTGCCTTTTTTAAGAGTGTGGTAGATCATTGAGAATTGTATATTTTTGGCATGTTCATTAGACTGAATAACTTTTCATATTTGAGCTATAATTTTTCCTCCTTTCTCAACAAGATGTCACATGTCTCTAATTTTTTTCATACCCTACTACATATCTAACATGCATGCATTCATTATCATTTTTCCATCTATGAGTCTTTTTAATTTGTCCATCTTGTTTAACCAACACATAAACTTTGCCACAATGTTTCTCAATTATGTCTAGCTTAAGTTGTATTTTGTGGTCCTTTCCTAATTTTCATGAACATACTGTACATTTACTTTTAGTTAGGGTATAATTATTATTTTTTGGCTCTACTAGTTCAATGAAAGGAAATTATGTTGCTTGGTCAAACTTAAAATACCTTATAATTGTCCATCTACTTCTCTTTCATCACACAGATTTATGAGTACTTTTATCGACTAAAATTTGTGTTTATTGAGTAGAAGTGTCTTATGCTAGATTGATATCATCATCTGGAATGTCCTCAAGTCTCTTCTTACTTTTCCAAAATTTTAGATTTGTATTTGCAACAGAAGTTGTTGTTTTATGAGATCTAGAAGATTCGTTTAATGTTTGTATCGTATCATCTAGTTTATCCTTTATTATAGCCATGCCATATTCAGGAATGTCTTCAAGTGGTGGCATATCATCATCACTAATATCTTCAACTGGTGAAATAATATTGTGATTAAATCTTTCATTTGGAAAGACACTATTAGTGGAGGGATCTTCATGCATAAATATTTTGATATTATCCTTCAAATGTTAAATAATAGCTATTATAAATAATTAATTAAATTTTATAAATCATTTAGTACTTATATTTTGAGTAGGTGTAGGTTGAATTTGCTTGGGTGTTCTTGTTTCCAAAAATAAGATAATATGGTCTTTATCATTGATAATTGGCCCGATCTCTTACCATTATCACCAGATAAAATTACAAACAACTTTTTTTATAAGACAAACTACAGTCTACCACTTAGTATTATGCAATAAATCATTCTTTTTATGTGGTTTTTGTTCAGAGTCCCTATAGATTCCAAGTATTTTTAGTCATCACCCAATCCCTATAAACATTGTATAGACATTATGGATGGCATGTAGTCTATCTGGTCATCATCCAAACCTTATGGATAGCATCCAAACCCTATGGACATCATCTAGTCTATTTAGTCACTATCCAGACCCCATGGATAGTGTCTAAACTCTACTAATGTCATCTAATCTATCTATTTGTCATCTAAACTCTGTAGATAGTGTCTAAACCTTGTGTATGTCATCTAGTTTGTTTGGTCGTCATTCAGACCCTATAGACACTATCCAACCTGTTTGGTCACTATCTAGACCATGTGGATGGCATCCAAACTTTGCGGACATCATCCAATCTATTTGGTACCCATTTAGACCCTGTAGATAGTGACTAGACTCTATGGGCATCATCTAGTCTACTTGGTCATCATCCATCACTGGTGGACATTATCTAAAACTTATGGACACCTTTTAATTATCTTCAATATCTAGGCCCTGCACTGGTGTCTAGATATTTTTTCCACCATCTTGGTCCCCTAGTCATTATCTAGATTTTGTTTTCACCACCTAGAGTGTCTGGCCACCATTAATTTCATGTGGTCATTCAAGGCTACGTTGAATTTTTGATCTCGATCATCTATGTAATATATTAGATATGTGGTATATAATATATGTTGGTGAAATGGTGTAGAATATCCTTCAATGGCATGGTGATTTATAGTCAAAATTATGGAATTAGTTACCAATGGTAGGTGAGCTAACCTCTAAATTGAATTTACAACCCAAAATTTTTGGTGATGCAGTGCTCTTTCTTAGTCTTAAAAACATCCAAATCCAAATTTCAAAAATGGAATATTTATGAATTAATGAATATTCATCATTAAAAAAACCTTGATTATGCCCCACACACATTAAATATTCATTAAAATTCCAATGCATCTTAACACATCATAACATAATGCATCATGATGAAGTTTATCACAAACTAACATTAAATGAAACCACAACACCCTTCCATGATTCAAGAAATTAAATAAAAATAGTTAGGAACTGAAATAACTCTTTACCCATAACACATCACACAAACATATGTGCCTAAATTAAGTTGTACACAATACAAGTTACACAAAATCATAACCTTATAATATTTACATTGTTGTGCACCAATATCTTGAAAAATATGTTGCAGGCTTGTGCATTAGAACTATAAGACTTCAACCTCAAATCTTTGTGCAAATTTTTGGAACTAACATTGAACCAAATAAAAACTTTTAAAATAAACTTGTGCAAATCTTCAAAAGTTTATCCAAATGAACCCTAATTGTGCACACCATCAAAAATGCACAAAAGAATAAACAAAAAATGTGGATGCATAAAGGTGATATAAAATAAATAAATAAATAACTTACACATAAATTAATACTTGGACAAAATTATAAAATTACATCACAAAATATTTATATAAAATTACAAGTGAACCTAAATGTTCTTACATAAATAAGATGAGAATTGATAATAATGATTGTTTCCATTTTTATCTCTCAACATTTATGCATCTGTACCTTAGATGAGGGGTTATAATTGGGGTAAAGGGAAAGGTTGGTGACTCTGTATTAACCTCAAGACCCACATGGTGGATCTTAGGGGCTAACTATACCAAATACTCCCTTAAGGCATCCATTAAACCTTAATTATCATACACATCAAAGATAATTAAATATTTAAATGCCAATGGGATGTGGGTGCATTAGTTAAGAGGCTTGGTTGTGTCCATCCCCACCCATGTTCAAATATTGTTTTGGCATGGTAGGTCGATGGTGGCCATTGGTAACTTAGGTTGGCCCATGGTGGCCAGTGATGATGTAAGTAATTTCAATATTTGATGTAAGGGGGACCTAGGCCTCCTGTTTGTGTCCCAAACAAGTTTTATTGGCTCCAGTCAAAACCTAGCTTGTTTACCTAATCAAACAAAAAAGAGTTAAATACTTAATTCGAAGGGGTATTCAAGATCCTATGGTGCATTAGACACTATTTCCACAACTTTACTCATGGTACTCACATTTTGAAATATAACCTTATAAAATGCATAGTTAATCCATTATGCAATATCAACTCCATTAGAAAAATATTCCTCACACATAAGGCCTTTTAAACCCTTACAGATATAGGATAGGGATAAGCCTTAATTTTAAGAAGAGTCCTTATTAGGCCCCTTTTCGACCTAAGTAGTGGATATATACCAACTCAACAAACACCTAGGCATGAATTAATCATGGCAAATTATTGTTGTTTTGTCGTATAGTGGAACTAGTTGATAGGTAGTCAATAACTCCTTCTTGAATCAATCTACATTGGTAAGCAAGCGCATAGAATAGCGACTGCTCATTAAAGATAAGCAGGTTTTTTTTAATCAATCAATGTTGGGAAGCAAGCACATGAGATAGTGATTGCTCCTTAAAGATAAGCATAGTGGAGGTGGTGGGATGTGTACCTCTAGTGCCATCTCAGTGATCAATGTCTATAATCCTCATAAACCTAAGATGCTCCAAAACTCTATAAATGGGAGTAGAGTCTAGTTATCAAAGAGGAGATGAACTAGAGTAGCAAAGCTCTAGTGAATTGATGTTAAATGGTTGCCATTAGATTTAGAAGTAGTTTGGGATGTTTTTGACACTCCTTTTATAATGCCCAAGCTGACTTGTGAGCCTTTAGGCCTTTAGTAGATTAAGTTGAGCTTATGCTTAGTCCTATGGACTTATATAAGTATTGTTGTTAAGCTATGTTAATGAATAATTCTTTGTGTAAATGTTAATAGATTAAATGCTTTAAGTCTATAGTATGTATATTGATCTCTCATGAGCTTCTAGCCTAACTTGTTCATGACATGCATATAGCTAGTGATGAACTCTATGCTCAAGATAGGAAATGTGTTAAGTATGGTTAATACCCTACATCCCAAAATGATACCCACACCTAAGTGCAAGTCTATGCCTAAGTCCCTTAACCAGATACCCAGTTTCCCCTCAAGCACCTAAATGCCATTGATCTTATGAAACCCAAGGCTTACACCCATGAATGAGCAACCATCATTACACTAATCAATCCCTTAAAGAATAGATTTTCACCATGGCACAACTAGCCCAACACAAACCCCAGTCCCTTCTCCATTGCACTTTAGGTGAGAACATAAGGCTCGCACCTTATGTAAAGTGATGCCAGCATGATCAAGTGTTAAATTTTGAGCACCATAGGGTTAGTCAAGGCATGTGCCCCATTGAAATGAGCCTAAATCCAACCTAGATAGTTATTTAAGTGCATGAATAGGCCCAAGACCAAAACATCTACTTTTTTACAACATTTTGGTTTTATTACCAAGACTTATTAAATTTTAGTGCTACAATGGTGCACCAGGATAATGCTTTGACTCTCCCTTGAGAACATTGAGCACTAATTGGAATGATTAGAAGATAGCTTTATGTTGAAGCATCCAACTTATAGAGGGTAGAACCCAAATAAATGGGTCTAAAACCACTTGTATGATGCCTTATATAAGGTTTTTTTTGTGAACTATCAAAGCAAGTGTACTATTGGTTGGCTGATTATGCAACCCATAGAAGTCAAACCTATGGACAATGCCTTAAGTGGATGAAAAAGCACCTAGAGAGGCTTAAGAGATTATATGCCACTTGGACTAGAGTCATAGACAAATGGTGTCAAGGGGAACTAAACAACTACATGCTTTAGTTTGTAGTATCGACATACGCCTACCCTAAAGAAGTAGAATACCAATTCTTTCATGAGCCTAGAGGCATGTTTGTGAAATAAATTTGCACCAAAATCAAGAAATTGATGATGGATTACATATTCAAAATAGTGAGGATGAAAGGCTAAAGTCTACTTGCATATAAGTAGCACAATGGGGATGAAGGGGATGTGTAGGTGAGGTGCAATAGAAGGGGATGAGTATATTGATAATTGAGAGCTCAAGAGATAGGCTTATAATAAAATAAGTCATGGACTTATAGAATATATGGAACTTAGAAGTGTTGAGAGCACCCATAGTGAGTAAGAAGGGCATAAGGAAGGATCTCTTAAATGGTAGCCACACCTAGAGGAAGGAGCTTTTAAAGCCTTGGAACAAGCTCCACATTTGATGGGTGAATGCTCAGGGTCATTTTAGAACTTGACCATTAGAGACATGTTAGATGTACCTAGCCCCTTTGAATCTGTGGTGCAAACTCATGTATTGGATCCCCCATAAGAAGATAGAAGATTGAAAACTAACCTCATTATTGACTTAGACTTTGATTAGTTTATAAATTTGAACCAGAACTTTGTGATTGAATAAGTTATCCCTTATGAAGACGTAAGTGAAGATACCTCTAGACCTTGAGGCACTATCTTGACTAGACAAAACATTAGTGCAAGTACCCCAATTCAACCAATGTCAACTACATAGTCTAGGCAATAGCTCATAGGGAGTGGTCTTATGCCACTAATTGGTAGTACAATGCCATCATCTTTTACAGTGATAGTAGTAACCATAGGACCAATGCTTGGCCTTATGGCTAGAGGCCTTAGAGGTCTTATGCCACTAATTGGTAGTACAAGTTCCCTAGGCACCAGCTTCTCCCTAGCCCTAGATCTATTATGAGATGGACATGTGCTTGCTAGAGTATCAAGGCATGGAGAACACCATAGAGCATATGCTCAAGTTTGAATTACAATATTACATTTAGGGAATAACCCAGTCCAAGTGTAAGGTAACATAGTTTGTGATAACCTTGATTTATCGCACCCATACTAAGTATAGGAAGTTTGATCCTAACTAGGCTATGGTTGATTATGACACCCTAATGGGAGCCTTCTTGAAGGAGTTTGATATACCTAAGTTTGAGTAGCAAAACATCACCATACTCAAAGAGATCAACTAGGGATTATCAAAGAGCATGTGCTTGTACAACACTAGATTCAAGACTCTCCTTTCCAAGATCCCTTATAATATTCACCCCTCCTATCATGCATAATGGTTAGTTGTAGGATTACTAGTACCTTTTAAAAGGTCACTATCCATGAAAACATTCATAGACCCTCAGGAAGCACTTGAAGCCACGCTTAAAGCTAAGGTAGTTGGGAGTACTAATACAAGAATTAACCCCTTCATAGATGTACAAATTGCATCTATAGCCTCCCAATTGTAGAAATTAAATACTAGTTCATCACAAGATGCTAAAAATGGGTTGTGGTGTATTGATTATGAGATGGAGGGTCATAATAGAAACAACTACCCTAAGAGGATTATGTGCACACTGGTTCTTAGCTATGAATTTTGTCACAAGGCATATGATGTTTACAACTACCCTTTGTTGCAATACACCAGTCAGGTCAGCATAACAATCTACTGTAAGTTATGTGAGGCCTACACTCATAACATAGTTGATTATCAAGTAATTGATGAGATGAACCAAAACATGGAGAGAGGTGTATGGTAGGTAACCACAATAGCCAAAGGGTAGGAAAACCAAGAAAATGAGGGTTATGGAAAATAGAATACCAGCTATGGGAACCAAAGAGGTACCAAAGGATGAGGTGGAGGATGTAGTGAAAGAATATTCCCACCATGATAATGTTACAAGTATAGATAGATCAAGCACTATTAACATGATTTCTAGATGCATCCAATGTGTGGGTATTATTGAGGACTAATACAATTGAGGAATGCCTTAACTTGTACAAAAAGATGACCCAAGGAAAACTAGGCATCGATAGGGGTGTAGGGATGATCAGGCATCAACCTAAAGATATGAAATGGGTTTTAAAGATGCAGCTAACACATATAGATTCAATCAAAGTGCAGGAAACCACACAAAGTGGGTCATCTCTCAGTTACTAATTATAGCAACACAAGATCTGTGCTTGGAATATGGTGAACCAAGTTACACTAAATGCATAGCACATCTACAGCCAAAATTTGTGCCCTACCCTGACCCTATGCATCAGAAGGATGTACTATAATAAGCCATGAACATAATACAATTTTTTTAGTGAAAACTCTAGTTTCCTAGAGATCTAGAAGTGTAGGCTACCACCTCATGTAGAAATCAAGATAGTCAAGAGGCTAAAGTATAGGAGCTAATAGAGATCCTACACCTACAAATGAAATGGATGCTTCCCCTGCTAAAAAAATTACTCTTAGAGCATATAGGGAGAAATCCAATTGAATTCTTTGAGCCTTACATGATTGAAATTTTTACACCACATATGGATTGGGTGTGTGAAGTAAGGCATACTTAAAATGCAAGCATGACCAAGTGCTACTAGTAAATTCCACCATCTATGGATGGTATGTCTGTCAGGTGTTGATTGACACAAATGTTGAGGTCAATATCCTAACCAATAATGCATAGGAAATGACTAGTAGGCCAACCTTGAGGCCTTCTCCCCATATACTCTTCATGACCAAAAAGACTCAAGTGTAACTGATAAAAATTCTAAATAGTGCCATTATAGATATTATGTGCTAAATTCTATGTTGACTTTGAGGTTATCAAGTTGGTTGAATAGGATAACTACTCGGCACTTCTAAGAAGGCCTTGGTGTTATGTTAACAATATAGATATGCACTTCAAGAAGTGATATGTGACCTTAAAAAATGGCAAGGAAAGAAAAGTGATCCCCCTTTCAAGTGACCAAGGACACCCTTATGTGGATAACATTGATCTGGAGGATGAGATCAACCATATATATAACATCATGGTGTAAGGCATCAAGAATATCCATCCTTTTGATCAAGGAGTGCTTTCTTGGGAGGATGGGTAGTCAGCCTCGAACACCACTGATGTCACTTGTGATTGATGGGTTAAAGAGGCTTATAAAGCCACTAGTCATAAATGCCACTTAGTTCACAAAAAGGTTCTAAAGCTTGTGAGGATAGGTTGGGTATGATTGGTCATGCTCTGAAATGATGGGTCCCATGCTATGAGGAAAAAGGAAAGAGGGTAATCTACCTAAGTAAAGGCAAACTTGTCATCATCCCAAAATTTGAAGGGATCAACGCAATGGAAAGGTATGTCCATGACCTTGAAGCATGCATCCCCAAAGAGACAAATAGAGTGGGCACACTAGTGTATACCTTGAGAAGCACTATCACACATTGGTGGGAAATGCAAAGGTCTTACTTGCCAACCTGTCTAGAGGTAAAAGTGGCCATTTACACTAGATTAGGGAGGATTAATGAGACCTTGGATATCTCCATGTACTCTAGCAAATCTAACCCCATGGTGCATGTGTACCTATGCAAAGAGACATGGACTAACTATGGCATGAATACCCTAAAGAACTTATGGGTGCACACCTTTTATAGGATTCTAAAGGCATGGGCACAAGCATGGTACATGGTTAACAAGATGTGTTGAGAGATAACCAATTGGGATACCCTAAAGGAAAACTTTGTGCATACCTTCTCCCTTTCTTCACAGAACTTGGAGTTGGTTGAGCCATTGTAAGTAATCTGTAGGGTGGTGTTCTAGAACACTACCATCCTTGAGGATCACTTGAAAGACATGTTTAGGTAAAAAGGGCTAGTGCTTCCAAATTTATTTAAGGAATAGATGCTCAATAATGACTCAAGTAAAGAAGATAATGAAACTTGAAAGAAACACTACTAGAAAACACTAAATGAAAAAATAAATCTCATGCACCAAATGGATAATAGTGCTTCTAGAAAAAAAGACCCTGCTCATCTTCATGTAGAGACAATAGAGGGAACTCAGCAAGTCGATGACTCACACCAAGAGAATAATGAGCCATATTATGCACCACTAAAGACCATCAAATCAAAAATCATCATAGAAGAATAACCAAAGATGGCTACTCTAAGTGCTTATCAGTCTGACGTAGAGTTAGAGTGCACCATAGACCTCCTAAAAGAGTTTTAAGACCTATTCCCTAGGACTTATCATGATATGAAGGGCACACACCCATGATTTGGGAAGATGAGAATAAATATAATCAATCATGAAATATTGGTCAAAAATTTCCCCTACAGGATGAATCCCAACCTCCATGTCAAATTCAAAATAGAGATCAATGCAATGTTGGCTATAGGGGTCATTTACCCTAAGTAGGAGTCTAAGTGGGTGAGCCCAATGGTAATAAGCATCAATAAGGATAGGAACATTTGCATTTTCATCAATTATATAATGTTTAATGTCACTTATGTCAATGACCCCTTCTTGACTCCATTCATTGATGAAGTCCTACAAGGCATCATAGGTTACGAGATCTACACCTTTACTGATGAGTTCTATGGCTACCACCAAGTCCAAATTAAGGAAGAGGACAATCCCAAAACAAACTTTGTGACTGAATGGGGTTGTTTTTCTTATAACATGATGCCCTTTAGACTCAATAATACACTAGTTGTGTTCTCTAGAGTGGTGATCACCATGTTTGAAGACTTCATTCATATATTCCTCCAAGTTTATCTAGATGATTGGATAGTGTATGACCTCATCAAGGACTATTGTGACAACCTAAACCTAATGTTTTAGGGGTACAAGTAGCTTTATATATCCCTAAACTTAAATAAGTGCATCTTCATAACACCATTAAGAACCCTGCTTGAGCACATAATCTATAAGGATGGTTTGCTCATCGATCTAGTGAAGATTGCCATCATCATTCAAGTCTAGACTCCTTCCACATAGAAATACATTCATGCCTTTCTTGGCCACTATGGATATTATATAAAATTTATAAGGATTTAAGCGAAGATTGTGGCATCTCTAGAAGAACTCTTGCACAAGGATAGACTATTCTACTAGGGTGGAGTGCAAGAGGATGCCTTTGATACCTTGAAGCTCAGATTGGCTAGCACACCTATTCTATAATTACCTGACTAGACAACACCTTTTCATGTCCATGTCAATGATTTTAGCTCTATGATTGGTGCCATTTTGGCACAACCTAGAAAAGGTAAGATGGATCATCCCATCTCCTTCACCAGTGGAAAGTTAACCCCAACAGAGCAAAATTATACAATCATAGAGCATAAGGCACTCACCATGGTTTATGCCTTGTAAAAATTAAGACAATATTTGTTGGCAACCCCATTCATCTTTTTCATTGATCATAAGGTGCTCAAGTACCTCATGAACAAGCCTATTTTACATGGGTGCATATGCATATGGATAGTTTTATTCTAATAGTTCTACTTCTTCATTGTTGTTAAGCCTAGAAAGATGAACTTGGGGCCAAACCATTTGTCTCACATCAATTCTGGTGATGTAAAGGCCCCTATTAAGGAAGATATATTGGATGTGCAATTGTATAGAGTCCAACATGTCCCCAAGGATTTGATATAGATCATTGCCTTTCTAACATTTGGAGTTGTACCCCAAACTATGATAAATAAGGAGAAGAAATGGCTAGCAGTTGATGCTACCCCCTTTTATCTCATTAACAAAGAACTATATAAACTAAGTAGAGATGAAGTGTTACATTGATGTGTCATGGAGCATGAAAAGGATTCCATCCTTCATGAGGTGCATGAGGGGATAGTAGGAGGCCATTATGCAGGAGACACAATAGTGTGCAAGGTGTTATAATCAAGCTTGTGGTGGCTAAGTCTATTCTAAGATGTAAATAATTATGTTAAGGCATGTAACATATGCCATCATGTAGGGAATCCCAACCACTATGATGAGATGCCTCTCATCCCCATTCTTTCCCAGGCACCTTTCAAGAAATGGGCCATTGATTTTTTTGGGCCAATAACTTTCATAGCTAGATGCATAGGTGCAAGGTATATTCTGGTGGCTATGGATTATTTTACCAAGTGGATTGATGTCATGTTAACAAAATACTTCATAGCTACCATAGTCATGTACTTCATCTAAGAAAACATAATAAGTTGATACTGGTGTCCACTCATTCTGACTAATGATAGGGGCACTCACTTTATCAATGTAATGATGTACATCTTATTGACCAAGTATATGGTGGCACACCACAAAATGACCCCTTATCATCTGCAATCAAATGGCACAACTAAGGCATTAAACAAGATCCTAGGGATGTGCCTCATAAATATATGTGACATTAGTTGTAAGGATTATAATGATCAAGTGTTGATAGTGTTATGGGCATATCACATAACTTACAAGCACCTAAACAAGGTTATACCATTGTAATTAGTGTTTGGAGCTAAGGTGATCCTGTTGATGGAATTTTTGGTACCATTATTGTGCATCATGTGCATTGGCCAGTTAGATGACCAAGATTCACTAAATACAAGGATGGAGGACTTGAATCACTTAGATGAGACACGTGTCTAAGTAAAGTGGAGCTAACAGATGGAAAAGGTGCATTAGAAACTTTGACATGACAAGCATATAAAGAACAAGGTGATAACAGAAGGAGCATTCATTTTTCTCTATGATTCCAAGTATATCAAGCACCCAGAGAAACTCAAGGTTTTTTTTAGTGATGAATCTTCGTTAATCTATGAATATTCCATTTTTTGAAGTCAACATTTGGCAATTTTTGTAGAGAGGCCGATAAGGTGGGATCGCCTCAATTTTTGGGGTTAAAGTTAATTTCAAGGAGAGGTTCACCTACATTTGAATATAAATTTCCTCATATAAATGTAGTTTGCTAGTACCTCAAAATCCAATCTTGATTAATTTACCATATACAATTAGGTGGACACTAGTAGTTTACATAATAAATTGATTATGTGTACTATGTAAATTATGTCAATAAAAAAAAAACACTTAACTCTATCAACTAGCACTCATAGCCTCTGAGCAGATGCCAGCAAGCTATGGGCATATGCCTAAAGAATATAGATAGGCACCCATAAGATGTCCACTGGTGGATGTCCATAGTTTGTCGATAGATACTCACATGCTGCTAATGGATGCCCATGGCCTCATAGGATACAAGCAGATGCCCACAGCCTGTCGATATCCACTAATAGGTATCTTGTAGATGACCTCAATGCCCAAATTACAAGTAGGCACCTATGGGCTACTGGTAGATGCCTACTTCCTACTGGTAAACATTCATGATCTATCGATGGATGCCCATATTCTATTAGTGGATGCCCATGTTCTACTGATGGATACCCATAATCAATTAATGATCACCCATGGGTTGCTAACAAATGTTTGTAGTGGTAGATGTCTAAAATTTATTGATGGATTCTTGTGGCCTCATAATGTCTATCATCAGATAGTAGTGTCTAGGCATACCTATGTGTAGTAGATTAGCAACATCTATGTATGGGGGATATTTATCCCACATGTATGGCCAGATAACATATCCCAAGGGAGAGGCACTATAAACACTCCCCTTAACATGTAATATTCACATGGTTGTATTGTGAGTAGTAACACATAGGGTTGGCATTGTTTTGCACATCCTAGATATGCACCTATGTCACAATGACATTTGTCGACATGATGTGGATGTTTGTCTAGGATTTGCCAAAAACTCTAATACATAGTATGTGCAATAAAAAATATAATTAAACTAATTATAATTATATAAATTTACTATATTCTTCTTTCAAACCTATCAATTCAAAAACAATTATTTAAAAATCATTTCTCATTATATTTGTATGCACCTAAAATCACTCGCTTCATTACAGTCAACTAATATTCTTATTAGTCGACACTAATTCTACTTATCATATTTTATTTCTCTAGTTTATTCTATTTCTAGCCATATATCTAATAACCCCCTTCAATAATTCCTTCATTCACTAACCTTACTCATTCCCATCCCTTCATTAATTATATCCTACTATAATCCTATTTATCCACTATATGGGAATTATTAATTCCCATAACCCCACCTACCAACCTACTAACCTACACCCTAGCCTTCCTTACATCCCTATGTCTCTAATCTTCACCTAATCCCCCATCTAACCCTCACCTAATCCTCCATTATCTCTAAGATAATGGAGAAGTCTCTATAATTGGATACTTCCCTCCAAGTCTCTAGAAACCTCTAATTCTAGAGGTTTCCCAAGGAATTTAATATTCTTTGGATAATCTAGAACCATTGGATCTCATAATCCAAGTTTGAATCTTATCCCTTGATCCTCCCTCCTTTCCTCTATTTAGTTAACCTCTCCCTCCATCCTCAAACCAATTAGGAAGCCCATACCAAAACCATGCCAAAATCATTCTAGAAATCATATAGCAAAATCCATAATAACCATCAAGCGATCACTTTGTCAATTTGAGTCTAGTCATCCATTTCTTAATCTTGGAAGGAGGTAACATAAAATAAGGGATTTGGTAAGTTCTTTTATCATTCTGATTTGTTTTATAAATCCTTCATACTACATAGTTTGCATTTTGAGTTGGAATTTGCATTGTTGAATTCATATAAAGTTCAAAATCCTAATACATTTTGGCAACCACGATAGGACTATCCCTCCAAAACTAGCAATTTGGCAATGTAGATGTATTTTTGATAACCTACAGGTCTAATTAGATCAAGAAAATTTTAGAATTTTGAAATTTTGCACATACAAGTTACAATCATGAGTTTGTAATTATTAGTAGTGATATTGTCATCGTAAGTAGCGATATTGTATTAACCATCCCCTTAACCACTAGCTTTATATTTCACTATGTAGGTTTGTAGGTTTTTGACAATCCTATGACTCATGATTAGTGACATTATTATGCGAGTCATGATATTGTCTAACCTAGTAATGATATTGAAAACTGCTAATGATTCTTGTGTTACAGGTATATTTTTGACAATCCTACCACTATCCCAGTTGTGATATTATCTTGTTAGTCACGACATTGTCAATATCAATCATGATATTGTAAACTACTAATATTTTTGTGTTGTAGGTCCATTTTTGTCAAAACCATGACTGACACAGTCATAGGTTTGTCTTGCTAGTAGTAGAATTGTTAATGAGAGTCATGGTATTGTTAGTTTTCATGAAATCACTGCAAAACTTGATCTTTGTCCTCTGATTTTAAGGTTCTGCTCTGACGATTTATGTTTTTACATGGGGTTCTATTATAGTATAGTCTTTTGTTCAATATTTTAGGGGTTTTTGGATTTATACTCATATCTATTACCTAACCCCAATTTTGTATCAAAATTATACATGTTTTTTTTTTTCCGGTCTATGTGTTCTATAGGGTCAATAGCGAAGGAGGTAAAAGGTAGAAGGGATTATTTGAAGACCAAAATATAATCACATCAAGCTTTACCCTTTTTTTGACCTTTGACAAACTTGCAAGTCTCGAATTTCTCACAATAGTGACATTTTCTTAGTCAATCATGATATTGCAATCCTAATCACAACTTTGTAAATTTTGTCATTTTATTCTAGTTTTATCTGTTGTTCATTTCTAAATCACATAGAACAAATTTAGAATAGTAGTTAATTGAGGACATCCTTGTATTTTTTTTTTTTTAATCTAAATTAGGGCCCATTTTTTCTAATCATTTCATCTTGAATTAAATTTTGATATATCATAATAAATTTTTGATCTGACATTAATCTTTTATACATAAGCATTTTGGACATTTAAATAACCTGTCATGGCCTATATAGATCTGTCTCTACCAAATATGTGAATCTAGAAATTTTGCCATTCTGCATAATACCGTGACTATTATTTTACTTACAGTAGTAAGTTTGTCATTTTGAATCATAGTTTTGTGGTTTATCACAAAATTACAATTTTTGTTATATAGTGAATCGTGATGTTGTTGATCTTAGTAGTAATTTTGTCTAGACAATCATGTTTTTGTGGTTAACTATCATGATTAGCTAACATCTACAATCCCAAAACTCTCCCAGTCATGGTTGTCCTACAATTCATGATTTTGCACTATGCAGTTGCAATTTTATAGCCTTTTTACGTTAAGTTTAGTCCTTTTTGAGATCATTTTTTGAGTCAATTTTTGTGAATTTTGAGTCACTTTGAGCTTCCTACAAAACCCAAATTTCCTTTAGCGGTGTGCACTAGGGGTGTTTCCCCCAGACCCTATAAGGAGCTCTACCCCTTGACCCCACAAGGGGTTCTTCCCCTCAACCCCAATGGGGGTTGCCACCCCCAGACCCCCACATCGTGTCCCACTCACCCCCAAAAATTTATAGAGTCAAACCATGATTTTTTAGGGGTGTTTTATTAAGGCATATTTGAATAACATCTTGTTTCTTGCAGGGTTATCTTTACAAAACATCATCTTATAGGTCATATTTTGGGTCTAACATTTTTTTTGTAGGTTACCTGTCTTGAGTGCCATATCCAACTACTAACCCATGTGCTTGCAAGCCACTAGTCAAAGACCCCATTGTGGCACTTTTTCACATCATTTTTGTATTATTTGTATCACTTTTAATCATCTTGTCATGTATGTATTTCTTATATATACTTATGTGTATGTGTTAATAATTTATCGTATCATGCTCATCACACATAGGTAATTAGTTGGTTAATTAATCATATCATGTATTTGCATGTTTATTAAGCCATCCCCTAGGATAGCACATGACATGGAATTGATAACCATGCATAAGCTTATTATATATGGGTTAGTGTTGTAGATTTAATCACCGTACACTAACCAAAATCTATGTTCTAGCAGAGTATAACAATCAAGGATAGTTATAGTTAGGCAAAGCAGTTGACCCAATACAGGTCATCCATGAAAGGGAAGAGTTAACTCTCTAAACCAGGCATTGTTAGGTGTGGATCTTGATTGTCTTTCAGGATCAGAGGTTAAAATTTTGATGATTATTTTAACCAAGTTTGGATCCCATTCTTTGTTTCCCTATCGGTGTGGTGGGTTGAAAGGGGGGGAAGTGAAAATTTTATTAAAATTGCCTTGTAAAATTATAGTTTTGTAGTCAATTTGGGCCATTGATTATAGGTTTTCAGATCTGATGGTAGAGGTTATGTTTATGTGTTTTTCACCCTAAAATGTATTGAGATGTGGTTGAGATGTAGGGGTAGGAAAATTAACATAGAGTTGAGGTGGACAAGGGGAGAGAGGTGTTAACAAGGTTTGTTATAGGATTGTGTTTCTCTCTTATATTATTGAAAACTATATACTAGACAAATTTGGTGGATGTATCCCATTTTGGGTGAACCATGTTAAATCTAGTATCTCTTGTCATGTGTATATTTTTGTTTATTCTCTAAATATTTGATTAATTCATTTCATATCTTCTCTTGTATGTGATTTGGGGATAAATCTGGGTTTTAATTTATCCTAACAGGCATTAAAAAACACCCTATATGTACTTGGGCCTAAATATACCTTCGTGTATATCAAGTATGCCCTTAGAGAGCTCATTCAACCTAGTACAAGACCTTTTAGCCATAACAAGTTTGTCACTATAGGCATCAGTATTAGCACTAAATTAACCACCAAGGGCAAGTAGGGTCGAGAGGGTTCAATTGATACCACAATGGGTCACTAGCCTATAGCCTCACCTATGTAGCCATTGCATGGTGTACACATTGGGTTATACACCCTTGAGTTTACTAATTATAGGTTATGGGTTGCTTGATTAGGTGTGTGTTGTGTTAGACTTGTACTGTTTGTGAGCCAAATTATCCTTTACCTATCTAAACCTATCTAGGTCCCCTGTACATATCATCTTATATATCATCACCACATCTTTATCCCATCATCCTTTGTATATATCCTAGTCATCATCTTTATCATCCTATAATTATACATATTGTCTTTATCCCATCTTAGCTTGTTTAGTCATACCCACTCATCCTATTATACCATCATCTTTTCATCCTTTTGTCCACATTGTCTTTTATTATCTCCCATATTGAACTCATCCCATCCTAGTCATTCCCACTTATCATCAATTATACTTCATCACCCACATGTCCTAATCAATCTTATCTTTTACATATTTATCCTAGTCACCTCATCTTGTACATACTTTTTTCATCTACGGTATCCTTTTTTCTCATACATCCTCCTCATTTCATTTTTGTATATACATATATTTTCCTTTCTCACATCCTTAAAACACATCCCATATGATCTTGTCTTCATCCTATCTTAGTCATACCCCATAATCTTGTACATCCTTGCCTATCTTCATCTTGTATATCATTGTCACACTTTTCTTGTATATCCTTTTCATTATCCCATCTCCTATCTCAAATTAGTCACATCTTGTCATAAGACCACCTCATCCATAATCAATCACACCTCACTTTGACCTTGCCTTATCCATCACTCACACCATAGTCTTGATCATTAACATATCATTCTATTTACATCACTCCCATACATATTTGAGCATAACCCATCACCTATCCTAATCCCATATTATCTCACCATCCACATTATATCCTAAGTCCACCTCATCCATAGTCCTAATCATCAACATACCATATTGTCTCATTATCCCATCATCTTGTATATCCTTATGTTATCTTCTTGCATATAATTATCCTATTGTACATCCTTTTACATCTCTTATATTGTCTCCTATCATCCACATCATCTTAATCATCCTTCTAGTCACATATTGATATCACTCATCATTAGTCATACCCCCTACCTATCCTAATCACATCATATCCTAATTCCATACCCCCATCATTTGTATTGACCTTGCCTTCATCACCCATCCAATCATAACCTCATCTTATCCTCATTGGCTTCTAGGTCACATATAGGTCTAAACCATCCACATTTCATTACCCCTTTATCATTTCATCATCACGCTTATCCTTATTCCATTATCCTAATCACCTTCATCACCTAACCCTACCCTGTCCCATCTTAAGCAAATTGGTCTAAGGTTTTGAGCTAGTCCTATCATCCACATCATCCTATCATCCTAATCCACTTGGTAAAATCTCATATCATAATCGATAACTTGTTAGCATCTTCTCAGTCTCAATCTAGCAAACCCATCAACCTAATCTAGTCCAATCATCTTTCCCTATTCATTATTAGCACCAATCATATCATCCTCTTGCTAGTTTTGAATATTAGGCACCCATCAAATCTTTAAACCTTTTTCCTAGCTTGATAACTAGGCATTGTTGATAAGTTGTTAGTACCTATTACACTATCAGCCTGACATTTGATCATAGTCCTTAATCTATTAGTCTATCTCATCTTCATCATTATCTATCATACTAGTTAGGTCCTTTTGATCTATTTTATTTAAGAACCCCATCCAATCATTATCCTACTTCCTTCATCCTCTATCATCTATTATCCATCACCATGACACTAGACCCGACTTTCATAGACCAATATATAGCTACCCATAAGGATGAGATCATCTTGAAGTTCCTTATGATGGATATACCACTCCCCAAAGGTGTTGACCCCCTTCAACTCATTGCACCTCTCATCCAATCCCCATCATGTTAGTCCTATACTAATCCTCCATCCACAAACCATAAACCACCATCTACCTATTCCCATACTAGCAAATGGAATCCAATCTTGGCCACTAATAGTCTATCCACCCGGTCACATCAATAACCATATGATCAAAAGTCCAATACTTCCACATCTAAACCATAAAGTGAAGTGGGTTCTTATACTCCCCTTCCTATATCCTCATAATCCCTTTTCAAACTATTAGTCACCACTAATATGATGGTCTATCCACCTATATGACATGTTGATCCTATTAAACCCAAGCCCTCTTGGTATGAAGATAACCAATATTGTGTATATCACCAAACTTGGGGGCATAGCATTAATCAATGTCGACCTTTCCAACATTTTATCATGGACCTCATTGACAAAGTGATATAGTAATTGATGATGAATTGGATACATCCACATCCCTGGGTAAACAAAAAGAGGAATGCCAAGATTCCCTTCCTAATCATGATCAATCCCTTTCCCTTCCAAACTAAGGTCAAGATACCATACCTATCCTCCATGATCCTTCCATCCAAGACAAATCTTATATCAGAGCCGAGTTGATCTCCCATAATCCTAGTCCTCCCATCTCTCATGAACCCTTATATGACACTCTCCTTGAATTCATCATTCCTCCATCATCTCTCTCTCAACCCTCACATCAAATACACCATATCAAGAGGCCAATCACAAAAAATGCATCTACAAATAGTAGTATTATATCTTGTGTAATGAATTCAGCTTCAAAGTCAACATCGAAAGTCTTATCTTCTATAGGATCATGTTTAATACCCATATCCAAATCAAATTCCTCATCAAAAATGTCATCCCTCATCATTGTTGATAATGCCTATCTTTTAAAGGATACCTATAATCCAAATACCTCAGATTCATTACCAAGCATATCTTTTGATTCCATTCTAGATGATGACATCATAAATGAGTTCTTGTAAGCTTTATCTATCAAAGATTATCAAAGTGAGTTTGATCCTCCTTTGGATGCGTCTACTATAGCTAGTGCTAGTGATCCTTTTCTTGATCTTGAGGAGATTTTATTTGATGTCAAAATTAGGTCTCCTAAAAACCCCTCTGAATACTACATTACCCCATCACCACTCACTGACCTCATCATACCCTCATAACCATCTTCATCCATCGTGGATCCCTTTTTTCCCATCAATGATCATTTAATCACCCTCCTCCATAAGGATGAACAAGACTATGCATTGTTGGACCCTTCCTTGAGTGATATAATATGTGCCACAAATCCAAAGGTCCAAGATAATATTCCAAAAATCATAAATCATAGTCAAGTAGTCTTTGATCCCATCAATCAAAATCAAGTAGAGTCAATTCATTGGCCTTATCCAAAAATGTCTTCTCCTAGTGAAGCCCAATATCTGGTACTAGGAGACTATCAAAGTTAAAATCATCATAATAGTCCAAGTTAAAGATCAATCTCCTTTGGTGAACCCAAAATTAGGCACCAGGGGGTAATCAAAATAAAATACAGTCAAAAACTCAAAATCATATGGCCAATCATCTGTTAAATAGTTAGATCAAAGATGAACCAAAAAGACAAAGTGTCTTGGATCTCTTGCAGTCTTTTATCACTTGGAAATAATCAAATGAAGAAATTCAAGAACCCCTAATGATGTATGTGACTAGTAGTCATAATCCTCCATCATACCATCTTATCATAAACCCATAATACTATCTAGTCCTATCATCTATTTAAGTCCCATACATCCCCATCATGACCTAATCACATCCATACCTCTCATCACCCTCTCAGGTAGCATTATCTCTCCTAGGGACAATGATGATACCTGGTTTAGATATTTGGAGGGATCATACTCAAGAATCACACTAGGTCACATGGACCCTAATCCATCTAGCATCAATGACAACATGGTCCAAGCATCATACATTCCCCAAACAGGTGTTGGCTAAATAATCCATCAAGTGACCACACCTTGCATTTCACCCGTCAACTAATAAATAGAGATGCCCAATAAAAAGACAAAAAGTTCAAAAAAATAAAAATAAAATAAAATAAATCATTCATCTAATGTTGAAAATTAGTCTTCTAGTGCCTTGTGCAAGTACCATGATAAAAACTAGTTTTTGGCATCATGATAAAGCAATATTCCTTAATATTTGAGGGCAAATCCATCTATTTCATACCCTCTTCCATTAATCTTAATTGCCACATCCCTCATCAACCTTGTCCATATCACCCATATTTATCTATATTATCCCTTGGTTTATTGTCCATATCCCTCTATCCACATCATGTCCTCTATCCTATCTCTTCTTCCTTCCCATATTGACCTTCATAAGGAAGCAGAAGGTGTCTTGATAATTTCACCTACATCATCTTGGCATATCCTCTAATAGACACTCAAGAAAATCACCATTTGGTTCCTTCATGATGTGGTCATTGGCTATCCCTACTTCATTCATCCTTAGCCCCCGTCATTTTCATCCTTTGTCATCCCATCCATCATCCCTCCATCCTCACCCTATTTTCTAAGATTGGCATTCCCTTTGCTATTAACCCCACTTGTATAGTGTACATACCAATCCCAAAAATCCCTAAAAATTGAAATATGTCAAAAACCTTAAAAATCATAAAATTTGAAAAATTCAAAAGAGTCCATTGTGTATTGTCTTATTCCTAATCCCTTAGTCACATTCATCTCCATCCATCTCTGATCTTCCTATTTGTCCCATCTTTAGATACAACCTTCAGTCTTGGAACCAATCCTAAGTGGTCACCCATCATATCTTCATCATCCTATTGGCTAAGTGTTGTCAACATACATCACCTTGTCAAAGACTTTAATCTGGCACCCATCACTTCCTATCAAGGCCTTTTCATATCTAGCACCCATCTAATTACCCTTTGCTATTATAGAACGTACTTGATCCCATCAATGTCCTTATCATTGCCTCTTCATGTCTATCACCCATCCATTCACTTTTTTATAGAATTAAAGGTATTTTATCCCATCATCATCTCTTAGTCTCGTTGATAGATTGGATCCCTATAGGGCCTTATATATTGGTAATCCTTGGTCATCACTTGTCTAATCACCATCCTTGGCCACTTTGTGATCTGATTTCAAGACCAAAATAGTATTTAAAGACCTTATCACGTCAATCATTTTAAACTAGGGGAAACACCTCATCTTCATTCTAATCATCATCATCCTATCCAAATCCAAGTCTATCCTCTATCCCCATCACAACATGATTATCGTAATCCAACCCATCATCCAATCACCCATCTTATCATTAAATAAGACATTGTGACATTGCATGTAGATACTTGTGTGTGTTACTTGTTTGTTCTATTTATCTTATTTACATGTCATATACATATCTTGTTTGTCTCATGTTTATCATGTCTCTTTTTATCTATTAGGCAATGAATGAGGATGTTATGAGGACACCAAAATTTCCCTTAAGGATGTAGAGTTCATCATTTTCCCATGCACTTTGGCATTATGTCCTCTTGGTCATATCTATATCAAGGGCCATCTTGTTAAGTGCTATATTTTATTGGATTCATTAGACTATGATGAGATTTATGACATTATGATGGCTTGATCACACCCACCCTCATCATTCCTATAATATTTCATCATCACCAATCCATTCCTCTTAACTCATCCAACTAACATCTCATCTTTGTCCTTATCATCTTCTTCTCATCATCTAAACCATATCCTTAAATTTATAAAAAAAACTCTAATCATCATCATCATCACTTTATAATCTCTAATCATCCTCATCATCATCACTTTATAATCACTAATCATCATCACTAGTTAGAACTACATCAACTTGAGGTCTTTTCAGACTATGTAGGCAGCACTTGGCCATGTTCTCATGACCAAGGATAGCTTAACCATTATCTCTATGATCTATCCTCATCCCCCAATCCTTTGGTCACTCAATCATATTATTTCTTCTCTAGAATCAACATCATCATATTGTTTTAATTTAGCTTTAAGCTACATCCATCATCAATCTATTCAAATCATCAGTCTTATCCTAGCCTATAGCTCTCCCTTGCATGCATCCTTACTTGGGATACATTTAAATCTTATGTCCCTTTAATCCTATCATCATCCTATTACGTTTGATTCCCCCTTTGGGATGTGTCTAAAACTGTGACACCCATCATCTCTATTCCTTATGCATGTGTCCTTGATATGGGCATCATTGTCAATTTATAGCTCATTGCTCAATGTCAACCTCATCTTCTTCATATTCTATCCCACATCTAGCATCCCATCCCCTCATCTATCCATCTCACCCCACCCATCATTTATTCTTTTGAGTGGCCATCTGGCTCATTCTTCCCTGCATGTCCCCTTGAGGGGGCATCATATCCCCTATCATCATCTACTAACATTCATTTATGACATGGTTTTTCTTTGAAGACCATTACTCCTTCCACTTTGTCCTCTCATAATGACCTTTCAAAGAGGGTCAAAATATATGCATCTAAAATCACTCACTTCATTACAGTCGACTAATATTCTTATTAGTCGACACTAATTCTACTTATCTTATTTTATTACACTAATTTATTCTATTTCTACCCATATATCTAATAACCCCCTTCAATAATTCCTTCATTCACTAACCTTAATCATTCCCATCCCTTCATTAATTCTATCCTAATCCTCATTATCATAATATAATCATATTTATTCATTATATGGGAATTTTTATTTCCCATAACCCCACCTACCCATGTACTAACCTACACCCTAGCCTTCCTTACATTCCTATGTCTCTAATCTTCATCTAATCCCCCATCTAACCCCCACCTAATCCCCCCTTATCTCTAAGATAATGGAGAAGTCTCTAGAATTGGAGACTTCCCTCTAAGTCTCTAGAAACCTCTAATTCTAGAGGTTTTCCAAGTAATTTAATATTCCTTGGATAATCTAGAACCATTGGATCTCATAATCCAAGTTTGAATCTTAGCCCTTGATCTTCCCTCCTTTCCTCTATTTAACCAACCTCTCCCCCCACCCTCAAACCAATTAGGAAGCCCATACCAAAACCATGCCAAAATCATTTTATAAATCATATAACAAAATCCATAATCAACCATCAAGCATCCATCATCAAGCTATCACTTTATCAATCTGAGTCTAGTCATCCATTTGTTAATCCTAGAAGGAGGCAACATAAAACAAGGGATTCGATAAGTTTTTTTATCATTCTGATTTGTTTTATAAATCCTTCTTATTATGTAGTTTGCATTTTAATTTTGAATTTGCATTGTTTAATTCATATAGAACTCAAAATCTTACTACAATATTATCCATTAAATTAGGGCTCATAATTTACAAACTAGAGTAAAAGATATAACATGCATAACCAATCCTTTCACTTTCAACATTTGTCAGCATGTACCTGGCATCCATTTATATTGTACAAAAACCCATCTACATGTGGTCAACATCTAACCACACCATCTAGCATTTGCTTGAATGATGTCAACATTTGCCCATACCATTTTACATACCGACATTTGACTATATTGTACAAGCATTTATTTACATACTTCCATCATTCATCTAAATCATTCACCAGGTGGATTCACATGATTTGCCTATGCATTTATATGTCTTCTGAACTAATTTTCCACTATTAAAAATTTGATTTGTCTTAGGATCTCTATAGATTTTTTATAGGGCCTACTAAAATGAACCCTGGGTAAACTATAAATAAATTAGATGGGCACCTATATCATCCACCATTTATTGGAGATAGGTGCATGCAAGTTATGCACATTGACTGGTGAAATGTTCCCTAGGCATTCCAATGGTAACAGGTTGAATCTATATCAGTATTAGGATGGTGCTTACACCATGAGAACACTGACTTCTTGATCACTAGTTAGTTTGCATTAAGATGAATAAAATAATGTTTTGCGCAAGCCAAATAGTTCTTTTTATTTTGTTTTATTCTTTTGGTAGTAGTGTAAAGAGTAAATAAGTAGTGATTTGAAGCCCATTTAGAAAATTTTCTGATATTTTATGCATAATTCCAGTTGGGTGAGTCGAGAACTTATGCTCTCTAAGTGCTTAAGGCCATACACCTAAATTTATAGGTGCGTAAGGATTGCTAGCTTCAAATAAAGAAAACACAGTAGACCCCATATGCCAAATCCTAGATGCAGAGCATTTTCAAGCCCCTAGGTAGAAGTTCATTTGGCCTTTCACACATAATTCCAACCAGGTGAGTCAAGCCCTTGCACTTTATAAAGTGATTGAAGCTAGACATAAAAGTGGTGGGTGTGTGAAACTCACCAGACTCAAGAAAAAGATGCACAAGATCAATGTGCATAAGATATAGATTGCAGGGCATTTGGAGTCCCAAGGTAGAAATAATTTGGTGCTTCCACACATAATGCCAATCAAGTGAGTCAAACCCATTTTATTTCTAAGCACCTAGGGATACACACCTAAGTTTTTGGGTGTAAGGAGGTTGTCAGACTTAAAATAAATAAGATCCATATGACAAAGATATACAGGATGTTAGTGTGAAAGAATTAAAAAACTGAGTGAAGATGCATAACATGATCATGCATAAGAGAACTAGAAGAGGATAATCAAGCATTGAAGGGCCAGTGCAAGGGTTTTGTATGGGGTAGGACAGACCAAGGTAAGACAAAGCATAATAAATCGACCAAGATAGAAAAGCATGCTTGAAATATAAGTAAAGTAAGAAGAAAATATGGAACTAAGAAGGCTAAATCATGTGCATGTGAGGCATTACACCCAGGTTACCACAATAAATGTGAAGGTTGTGCCATTTGAATAAAATATAGAAGGAGAATCATCAAATATAGTTGGCATCCACCAAAATTTGAGTGGGAAGTGATCATTTGAACTACACATCACTTCACCAAAATATCATTAGGAGAATTTAATTAGGTAATGGTGGAGACACAAAGATATGGATTAAATATGTTGGTGGTAGAGTATTTTTGTGGATTTCACATAATCTTGCATTGTTCAAGAAATCTAGATGCCACCAAACCTTTAAAGAACTTGCATTAAAGATGATAGATATAAGTAGGGTATAAAACATCAAGTGGTAAACTGGTTTTGGTTACAAACTTTTTAAGAACTTGAGACTAGAGAAAACCAGAGTGAAAATGGGCAAACTAGAGAGTTAAAGCACAAAAACCCTAGCAAAGTGAGAATTTTAGCACCTACAAACACCAAAAGTGAATGATTGTGAAGCAAGATAAATTATATTCATTTTGAGACTGGTGTAGAGAGGTGTGAGAAGATATTTCTATAGGAACTAGTCAATAGAAAAGAGATTAGATGCCTAAGCCACCATTAATAACCCATGAAGCTTGAAGTCTAAAAGTACAATCATAGATCTCATGACTATGAAGTGCTAATAACCATTCAAGGCTTTAAAAAACCAAATGTACCATGCTTCAATACCAGTAGATTTAGGATGGGCAAAAAATGCAAGGGATCAAGTCTGTAGCAACAAGATCCAAAGTGGGCATGTACATCATCATAAATGGCCACTATAAAGACAATAGCATCACCAGTGGAAGGAGTCAATTTGCACAAGTTGACATCGACGTGCTGATAAAGATGTCCTACTAGGTGATGCAATTTCCCTCAAAATTCTTATAGGGGAACATTAGAATTATTTTACAAGCACCTATGAGTTGAAGGAGTACAACCACCATACCTCAAGCCATGTGTAAGACCTAACTCTAGATTAGATGGTTGATATAGGAAAAAAGATGAAATAGGGTGTAATATTGTTTGATGTCTCACTTAAAGATAGATTTATGGCCTCTGGTATAACTCAACTTTAGGAGTTATTGTGCTTTGGAAAGCTGGAGGAACTCATGTAATTCCTTATTTCATAAGTTTATGAAGACTGCATATATTTTTTAGGGGTGAATATGGATTGTTATGCACCTGATAGGAGGGATAAATGGGCTCCTAGATACTAAAAAAGATATTCATGAGATGATAAGTGATGATGAAGAGGTGGAGCACATTGTGAAGCTCCTAAATTATTATAAGGGGGTTTCACATTCCCCATTAAAGACTATAAGGACCCCAGTATAAGGGTGGTGATGCACCTCATAATTTAGAAACTTTACCCCAGTAATTGATGGACTGACATCACCAAAGATTACCTCTACATCGCCTATCATATGGCACAAAGCATAAGTTTAATATTACAAAATTTATAGTAGATTAGTCTGTAAATAATACATTGGCTTTCCACACAATAAAGGAGATATTTAGGTGGGGGTCCATTCTAATCCTAATAGTCATGGAGGAGATTAGAGTACCAGATGGGGATGAGGACAATCTCTAGATTTTCCCAGAACACAATGACTCCCTAGTGCAAAATTACAAGGATTTCACTTGCCCTAGTTCCTTTAATGTAAAGTATAAAACTTGAGTGATGGGGTGGTGTAATAAGTATATAGAGGCATTTATAATAGAGTGGCACATCCCCCAGGAGCTCCCCAAGAGCATGTATAAAATGATGACCTTTGTCATTATGCAGCACTTCTATGTAGTATTCTTTGCATTGATCGATGGCAACAAGTCAGGTTGGTTGAAGTCCCCATACACCTTTTCATCTAAATACTTTAGGGATGTACTCAGAAAGATCTCTAATGCATAATAATTGGATATCCTAGTGAGGGAATTAGACATGGAGAGGAATAGGTTATGGCACCAATTTGTGCCCCTAGAGAGAAAAGCGACCAATGATGAAGAGGATGATTCAAATCGCACCGACATTCACCCCTTCAATAAGTAACCATACTTGAGTACATCCATAGGTTATAATATGAGATGAAGCCAAGGTAAAAAGGCCCTAACATTGAGAAGATCGATGACCCCCCATCAAGATCAATGATGAAGGACTGTCAGCGCCAACTGAGAAAAAGCAGTATCCCAAGAAGAAAAAGGGAGAGACACTTAAGGAGATAGAGGAGCGCATCAAGTTAAATATCACCTCTAGTGATGAATCCTCTCCATTGACCCTTACAAAGAGGCATGTGAATTTCATGCCAAGGACTTCTTCTATCTTAATGGAGAATAAAAATAAGCCAAAGTTTCCTTTTTCAATGCCCACCATCACCCTGGTAGACACAGAAGTATAAGAGGTGTAAGAAGAGCAAGAAAAAAGCGAAAAGGAGGTAGAATTTAGGAAAGGTGTGTACATTGTGCCTAAAAAAGATGACTCCTCATCTAGAAATAGAACTCCCTCACCACCTTAAAGTGAAGAGGCAAGGAAGGAATAAGTATGGAGGAATCTTTGCCTTAGTGACATGGATATTAAGAAGGTATGAGAACTAGAGAAGAGAAGAGAAGAAATGAGAAAGGTCAGTATGATAAAGGAAGGGATTGAGAGAGTCAAGGTTGAGGAGTTCAAAGCACAAGAAAAAAATTTCAAGGTGTAGGCTGAGAAAAGGAAAGTTGAAAAGAAGGCAACCCAGGAGGAAAGGGCCAAAAAATAGAAAGAGAAGAAGGTTCCCACTAATGCAAAACCTAGGCAAGAAAAAGCATTAGAAGAGGTGCCTAGCACCCATACCAACCTAGCAGAGGAAGTTGTAGAATAGGCATACCCTAATACGTAAGGGGTGCTTAGAGACAAAGAAGGTGATGTTATGCCTTAAAATAATAAATGGAGAGTGTAAGGGAAGAACATGCTGGCACCGAGAAGGAACCTAAGGAGGTTCACATTGAGGATCCATAGAAAGGAGAAAAAATAAAGGGGACAAGTCTAAAAAAGAACCCTTATAAAAATAGGATGGAAAAGATAGTGTTGAGAAAGAAGAAGCAAATGAAGGGGAAAAATATGAAGAATCCCTATAGGAGGAAAAATAAGAAGGCACTGAAGAAAGCACTAGTGTCAATAGAGAGGAATAGGAGCAGACAGATATGGCTGTCAAAAAAGAAGAATATGAGCTGAGCTATAAAGCAAAGGCATAAAAGGGGTACACCTAGGATGAATATTTTTACATGTTAGAATACATGCCCCTAGAGCTATCATGACATTGGCGTACCACCAAGTGTCCTTTGTACTTGATTGATATATGAACGAGCCTCACTTTGAAGTGTTGATGAAAGCAATCTAAAGCACCAAAAAACTAGAGGAGGGGCATGACTACCAACTTGTCAACCCCTAGGATATGAACCTAAAAAGGTTGGCTAACACCCTCCTTCAGATGGCCTCCAAGGTAGTATGTAAGAACATTTTTAATGATGTTTGTGCCATAAAATGGAAGAATATAGCTCTAAAATTTGAGGAAGAGATTAATTCCATGAAGCTCAAGCTCCAGTAGTTGGTTGAGCACATGGAAGAAGTAGAGCCCCATCCCTTTTATATGGTATTGACACTTCTAAATTTTTAGAGGTTGATAAGGTATGCACAATGGTGGAGCAGATGCTCCCATGGATGAAGCCAGTGATAGCAGAGGAGGATTACCCTTATGACACCATCAAGAAAGAGCTCAAAAAAAAGCTCGATGAGGTAGAATACCTCTTTGCAAAGCTAGAAGAGAGCATAGAAGATGTCAATGTTATCTTTTATAACCTCTCAACCCAGGTGTCAGTCATTGATACATACCTCCAAAAGGTGAAAAGGGGGAAGGATTCCTTGATGAAGCAAGCATTCACTATTATTAGGGCTGAGTGCATGCAGATTATGGTGTAGGTTAACACTTTGAGCACCTAGCTTAAAACTCAGGAGCAAGACTTGGAAGAACTCTTAATCACCTTTCAAACAAAGGCAAGCAAGCAAGGAGCCATCTTAGATGATGAGGTCAAAAGAGAAAAGGAAAGGCTAGAGGCTTTCAAAAAATAATTAGATAAAACTGATGTGCTAACACTCAAGGCTTCCTTTATGGAGATTGATAGTTCCATTGAATAAATCAAGCTCATAATTAGGACTTCAAGGTAGAACTATAGTAGAATGCACCCAAGTTTTATTTAGGTAAGGCACTAGAAGTCTAGTCTGAGGGGGGACTAGAATTTTTATATGAGGTAATGTTGGGCCCCTTTTTTACCTAAGTAGTGGATCCATGCCAACTCAGTGAACACCTAAGTATGAGGAAATCATGGTGGATGATTTATATTTTTTATTGTATTGGAATCAATTGGCAAGTAGCTAACAACTCCTTTTTGAATCAATCTACATTGGGAAGTGGGCATAAAGAACAATGATTACTCATTAAAGATAAGTAACTCCTTTTTGAATCAATTAGCATTGAGAAGTAGGTGCACAAGACAGTGACTACTCTTTAAATTCAAACATAGTAGAGGTAGTGGGATGTGTACCTCTAGTACCAGCTCAACAATTGGCGTGCTTCATTCCCCATGAACCTAAGATGCTCTAAAACTCTATAAAAGGGAGTAGGTTCTAGTTAGTAGAGGGGAGATGAACTGGAGTAGCAAAAATTTGGTGAACTAATGCTAAATGGTTTCCATTAGAGTTAGAAGTAGTTTGGGATGCTTTTAATGCTCTGATTTGTAATGGCCAAGGTCATCTATGAGCCTATGGGCCTTTAGCAGTTTAATTCAAGCTTATGCTTAGTTCAATGGACTTATATATGTATAAATTTTAAGCTTTGTTAATGAATAATGCTTTGTGTAAATGTTAATGGATTAAATGCTTTAAGTTTATAGATGTATATTAAGCTATCACGAGCTTCCAACCTAACTCATTCATGGTGTTCCTGTAACTAGTGATAAACTTCACATTTGAGATAGGAAATGTGTTAAGTATGGTTAAGACCCTGTGCCCCAAAATGATACTCGCACCTAAGCACAAGTCTATGCCTAAGTCCCTTAACTAGAAACCTAATTTCCCCTCAAGCACTTTAATGCCATTGATCCCATGAAACCCAAGGCTTGTTTTCATGAATGCACAACCATCATTTCACTAACCAAGCCCTTTAATAATAGAGTTGCGCCATGACACAACTAGCCCAACACATACCTCGGTCCCTTCTCCACTACACTTTAGGTAAAAACATAAGGCTCATGCCTTATGTAAAGTGATGTCAATATGGTCGAGTGTTAAATGTTTATCACCATAGGGTTTGTTGAGGCATGTGCCCCATTGGAATGAGCCTAAATCAGACCTAGACAGCTATTTAAGTGCATGACTAGGCCCATGATTGAAACACCCACTTTTCTACAATAGCCTTATGTATAAACATAGATGGATCCAACTATTATATTTGATTCAAAAGTTTGAGTAGATAATCATGTGCTATAATTTATCCAACACTTAGTTTTTGGGCCATTTAAAGTGGGTTTACCTTTCCCACCTCTTCAACAATTACGTTATTTTTTAATAGCTTTGTGTGTGTGTGTGTGTGTGTGTGTGTGTGTGTGTGTGTGTGTGTGTGTGTGTGTGTGTGTGTGTGTGTGTGTGTGTGTGTGTGTGTGTGTGTGTGTGTATGTGTGTGTGTGTGTGTGTGAATCATGAGGCATTTATAGTAAACCTATCACATACAACACTAATTAACAAATATGTTATCTTTTTCATGAATTTCATGTTGATTGGTGATAAATAGAATCTTAAAAAAAGGTATTCCAAACTCCACTATATGCCCAATATATCATGATTTCATAATCACTTTCTATAACTAAGATTTTTTTTAGTATGATGGTCAAATGGACATTAAATTTAAGGTTAAATATAACATATAATAGTCAAATTTAAGATCAAATATTTGTATTGACATCTCACACTATTACACTCCACCACCATCCTCGATTGCCACACTTATCGACATAATGGAAATTTAAACTAGGGTGGCATAGGAATCAACACCCACATTCTACCACTAAAACACATTCATTCTCATAATATTATTATTATTACATGTGAGACATGTAGATGGGTGACTCCTAAGGAAAAATGGGAACACGAGATATGTTTGTTTTGCACAATAGGGGTAGTAGAATCAAAGAAATAATTCATCATAAAATGTTTAGCCTATAAGGACATCTAAGTCAATTACATAAAAACATTGAGATTAGACTTCATGTGGGAAGTATTTAAATAGATGATAATAAAAGTGTTGGGGGTGTTTCTCATCCAAATCAATACAAGAAGGAATAACTTTCGTAAAAAATAATTTGTCCCTCAATTTCTACATTCTCAATGAGTGAAACACTTATAACATATTATGGTCTGATAAACTTAATTAAAAACATTTCATTTTAATCGTTGTCATTAAAATTTTGAAAAAAAATATTCCTCATTTAATAAAATTTTGAATTCCTTAAGACAAAAAATAAACCCCTCCTCTATATGACCACAAGGTTGTCTCTCCTATCTCATGGGAAAAAGCAAGTAGATAATTGCACCCAAGGTGTCTTAATTGGTAAAGTGTTAGGGAATATTCATATTTGAATATAATTTGTTATGTGTCAGAGCTCTCAACCACAAGTTGTTGAGGCAACGTTTTTGTTTTATGACACCTATGCATTTATATGAACCAAAAAATAAGTGGTTAATTTTTTACAATGACTTTCAAATGTTTTGGCCTATAGATTGTTACAATGATGTACATAATGGCAAATGATGACAAGGTATTTGAATTATTGGGTAGAAAGTGTGACCAATAGACAGTAATAGTTTCTTGGACAACTTTTAAATTATTGAAAAATTTAGTTCTTAGAAGCTTCCTTCGACCTAACACAACAACCATTACACATAGAAAGCTCAGAAGCTTCAATTTTCCATTAAGTTTAATTTACTCAAGTCTCGGCTAAAATAAAATCATGAACGCAAATAAACAAATAACATACAATTTTTTTAAAAAGAGATATCTTAAAAAAATTATGATTAATATTTACTTGCATATCTCTAATAGTGATCACAAAAATTGATACAAATAAATATTCATCACTTTCACCACACATCTCTTTTTGAAAATAATTTATGGTTGTGGATGCCATAAATATCAAGCTTTTAATTCTTTAAAACATTGAGAAAACTTAGTTGAAGGTCAAATAAAATATATTATTAAGGTGATTACATTAATTTAGATATAAAGTGTGAAATTTAGTTAAATTAGATGGACAAACCTCAAGAATAATTGAAAAAACTAAAAACAATAAAATGAGTGGCCAAAAAGAGTTTAGAAAACCACATAAGGGGTGGGAGAGATTTCAAATGACTGGTCCTATGAGTATGACTTAAACAGACTTCATCCTCCTTGTAATGCTTGATAGGTCTAAAAACACCACTCAATCCAACTAAATCAACCATAGACTATAGACATCCCTGCATGAGTTGATAAACCATAACCCTGGAGTCATTTGAATGGCCACCATTAGGCAACCTGGTAGACTCCTCCATAATATCCACAACTCCTTTGTTGGAACAAAAGTTCACAAGGATATGGGTTGTAGAGGCCAAGGATTCAGAGTCGAATATGCTAATTAATGAAGCTAGAGAGGGTAGAGGTTCACGTCAAATGTTCAAGGAAAAATTTGAAAGGATGACATTCAATGAGCCCTCCACCAGTGCCTTCCGAGTTGCATGTAACTTCACATATAAAAATTCTAATTCATGAAATATATTCAAGGGAACCAAACCCAAACATTGTGAGCTAGAAAAAGGTAGGGTCAAGTTAATTACCTCTATAAAATGTTTTAGCCATCTGACCAAGCCACCTCGAATCTCCTTCCAAACTAGAGTTTCCATAATAGTATTAACCATCTCAATATTTTTGACCATGTGAAGTAGATTGTTGGCAAAAATGGATGCTACATATGCATTCATTTTATTCCTCCATACCATATGCATGTATTCTTCACAAACTATGGCCCTAATGGTCTTCTTAACCTCCATAATCAGCATCTAAAAGATCAACCTTAGACTATGAATGGAAATGATGTCATGAAATGTTATCTCACATTTCTCTACTCAAAAAGAAAGAATGGGCACAATGATAACAATGTTATTAGTTATTTAATTCATTATTGAATCTACAACACATACAATAAGCAAGCAAGAGTTGAATAATTGATGCCACATTTTGTCTTGAGTATAAATCCCTAAGCAAATGTATCGACCATCATGTTAGAATGTTGATCACCCACGACAATGAAAACACATTAATGAAAGAGGATCTAAGTATACCACACAAAATCACCAAATTACATTGTAATTATGGACTTCTGGTGCATTTTTAATTATATTAAAAACACTATGAAAATCAAATATCTATTAGGTTTAATCCTAGCAAACTTCCATATTCATTATCCACCACAACCTCTTCCAATTGGTCAAATCCTCGATTGGCCAAAAAAATTATCTACTTGTTAGCCTCCCTATAGCAATGAGAAATGGGCTATGATACCATTTCATCTAAAAGGGTCAAAGCCATGTTTAGGATGTTATTAAGGTAACATGCCTTGGCCTAGCCATTCTAGATAGCATCCACAATGATTTTGGAATCTATTTTTTCAATCACCAAATGCTCAATACCACATTGGTGAGCTAATTAGATACCCATGACAACCACTTGGGCTTTAGCCTCATTATTTGTTCCATCATGAAGTCTAATAGACAAGGCACAAATGATATATCTAGTGCAATATCGAATACTAAAACCAATGCCTAAAGCTCTAGGATTCCCATGTGTTGCACCATCAAAGTTTAATTTGAAGAAACATACATGAGAGGGGATCCAAGAAGTTCTAAGATGAGGCTAGGGTTTTATTCTACATACACTTAGCCCAATATCATTATTATATGTTATTATGTATATATTGATTAAATATAAAATATATTTTAATTTTAATTTTAATTAATAATATTTAATAACTATATAATATAAGGTATCTTATATTATATTATATTTAGTGTTATACAATAGGGGGCCCATATCATACACCAAAACTATGTTTAGTGCAAAATTTTGGATTTACATGACTTGTACTCATCTTTAATTGGTCATTTTTTATTTTCAATGGTAGACAAGGACATCATGAGAATTGATTTGATTATAATAGGGCTCCATGTCCAATGTGCAACTCAAATAAACACTACAATGTCGTTGATGTGAGAATAAGACAATAAGGTCCTAGAGTCTATTTTGTAGCTACCATTCATTCATGATGCCAATATATTGACACCTAGATAAATTATGGTTAATAACATATAAAAATGTCACACTCAAATCCTTGGAAGAAAGTTCAAGGCTAAACAAAACACACAAATAGTGAAAGAGTTCAAGGTGAGCTGAGCAGTAATGGTGAAGGACAATGACAAGGTATTTATGTGATATCATACACCAAGGGGCCCTTATCGACACCAGGGGGCCCATATCATACTCTAGATATAGATTCAGGGCTAATTTTGGATTTACATGACTAACACACATTTCAAAGGCATCCACAGCTTGCAAGGTGGTAACATCTCTAATTGGTTATTTTTTATCATCAAGGGTGGATGAGGATGTCATGAGAGCTGATTTGATTGTGACAAGGCTCCACGTCTGATGTGTAGCTCAAATCAATGATGCAATGCTTCTAATGTGGGGATGAGACATTAAGGTCTCATAGTCTATCTTGTAGCTTTCATTTTTTCATCTACAAATTGCCTTCATCGTTCATTTTCTATGACCTTTAACTAATTTTTTTCAACATATCAAGGAATTAAAAGCTTGAGATTTATGGCTTCCATAGTCCACAGTTATTTATAGAAAGAGATATCTGGTGAAAGTGATGAATATTTATTTGTATAAATTTTTTTGATCCTTTTATGTGATTTGGTATTAAATATATGCAAATAAATATTGATTACAACTTTTTCATGAAATTATTTATTTGCATTTATAATTTTCTTCTAGTTGAGTCATGAGAAAATTGAACTTAATGGAAATCTGAAGCTTATGAGCTTTGAATTTTAGCATTTGGAGGGATTTAAGGCTTTCAAAACTATTATTAAGAGGTTTTTAGAAAAAATACAATAAATATTTTTTGGTTCACTTATTTAGAGCGTGTCATTGATAGATAATGGTATCATATGGAAAGCATGAGCTTAGGCATTGATTCTCGATATTTTCCCATCTTGCTTTGCCATAATGGGTAACACATATATTTAGTATCATACACTAGAGGGCCCATATCATACACCAAAGCTATATTTATTGCAATTTTTGGGCTTTACATGACTTGCACCCATAGCAAGGGGGTATGCAACTTATAAGGTGGTGGAATATTTGATTGATTATTTTCTATTTTTAAGGGTAGGCAAGGATCTCATGAGAATTGATTTGATTGTAGTAGGGTTCTACATCTAATGTGTGGCTCAAATCAACCCTCCAATGTTAGTGATTTGAAGACAAGACATTGAGGTCCTAGAGTCTATCTTATAGCTTCCATTCATGTGTGATGTTAATATATTAACACCTAGAGCAATTACATTAGGTTTAAGAATATATAGAAATGTCATACTCATATACTTGGAAGAAAGGGCAAGGCCATATAGAATATGAAAATGGTGAAATATTTTAGGTGAGCTGCATGGTGATGGTGAGGGACAATGACAAGGTATTTTAGGTGATAGCATACACTAGGGGGGCCATATTGTACACCAAACCCAGATCCAGGGTAGTTATTATATTTGCATGACCAACACCCATTGCAAAGGGGTTCATAGATTGTAAGGTGGAAACATCTTTGATTGTCCATTTTCAATTTTTAATGATACATGAGGACATCATGAGAGATGATTTGATTATGAAAAGACTCCACATCTAATGTGTGACTCAAATCAATGATGTAATACCACTAATGTGGGGACAAAACATTGAGTTCTCAAAGTCAATATTGTATCTTATATTTGTCCATGTTACATATTGCATTGATAGATGCATGACATTTTGTTGGCAAAGCCTTAGGGAATATTAATTTCTAGATATTCTTTGCTACATGTGAAAGCTATTAACCACAAGTTATTGTGGCAATGTTTTTATCTCGTGACACCTACATGCAAATATGAACCAAAAAAATAATGGTTAATTTTTTTATAATTACTTTCAAATGTTCTAGCATGTTCGTTATAGTGACATATATTATCCCTTATATTTGAGAGGGATTTATTAACCATATTAAATTTCTAGTGTCAACAAAATTTGCACATTGTTTATCTACTATAAATTAATTAGTGGTGTACTATATAGTGAATTTTTTATGCCTAGTTCAAGAAATCTATAGGTAAGATTGTTCATTTGAGGACACCTACACTACACCTTACCCCAAAACTGACCCAACTTGCCATACATATAGATCCTACATTCATTTCATCAATGCTAGCTCCCAACTTGGGCCAATGCCACACACACAAGTTAGACTCATTAATTGAGTTGTATACCAACTCAACTACTTAACTCAACCTATATCTACTTTTTGAACCCCAAAATCTACTCTTGATAGTCATTTGCCTCACCCAAGGAGACATCTTGCTCCCTAGGAAGTGCCTCGTACAACATCCCCAAGTGAGGGTTTTTAACCCCTCATATACTTCCCCACTCAAAATCAGTGATGCACATGGTGTCATTGTGTCTTCTCTTCAAGCCTCACATAGCAATACTGACATCACACACTAGGACAAATATTTGTGCAATGCTCACATTGAACCTCTCAATATTGTTTTCCTTATTCAGTCACCACAACCCTATGACACAAGTTCATTGTGTATAGTTCCTAAGAAGTCATCACACTAGTAAATGAATCTTTGCAACTACAGAGTTTTTGAGTTGCTCACATTCACAATGCCTTTTGTGCTCTATTTCATGTCTCTAAATTCACCCATCATGCCTTAGAGTTAGTCCTACTTTAGTCTACCCTACTAACTACTTCAATACTTAACATAATCTATACTGCATGCACCTCTCCACTCCTTGCATCTCTTTGAGTTATGTTTAATTTGACATCGACCTTCTCCCTCCATGAAACCTCAAGTTGTTTTGTTTTTGACTTACTTTGTAAGCACAAGTGTCTTCATGCATCTAACACTCACTTCTCAAGTGTCACACACTTGAAAGAGTTTTCGCTTATCCAACCTCCATTTTGGGTAGGTTTCATCACCCTCCGCATTGATCCACCATATCCATTATGCAACACAACCACATGGCTTGGTCGTCTTAGTTGCATTATCTAGCAAAGTTCAATACCATTACCTTGCACATGCCCAGATAATATTAATTTTCTTATGTATAATTAATATTATGTATTTTATATTATTATTCTAAATTTATATTATATTATCATTGTTTATTATTATGATATCAAAAACCCTCAACACAATCTTTGTAGGACATACAACTCAATTAATGTGGCCACTGATGTTGTATAAAATATTCTAATGGTTTTTCTTGGGACTAACTATTACTTCCAATTCCAACAACCACCTACTCATATCTTCCAACCTTAGCCCCATTTTATCTAATATTGCTATTAAATCCCCTGACCTCTCTAAATTTGTTTGATAATTAATTCTTCACTACAACCAATTATTTGATCCTACAATCTCCATTATCACTCTTCACTATCACCCATGATTTATGTCATATCTATCAGTTATCCTCAATTCACAACATCCTAGAAGTTAAATGACTTTGTTCATTTCACTATTAAAAATTATCCATGATGTGTATTTATCAAATGATGTCCAAGAACTTTTCCAGGTATAAATTTTGTCAGTGCCTAGGTTTTTATGTGTTAATTTTCATTTATATTAATGTTGACCCCAAAAACTAACTAGGTCTAAACTAAGTTTAAAGTGTGTGAGTGCATGATTGATAGGGTGTCATCAATCCATTCATTTAATCAACTAAGTTTAGTTGATGTCATATAAAACCAAGTTTCATATCCAATGACAATCACCAATAAGGTATAAAAGATAATGATTATCAGTTGTCGATTTTGGGGTGAGTTGGAGATCATTTACTCCTTAATGCTTATCTACTTTTTTGAATTGAAATCTACTCTGTTGCTTGTAAAAGTAAACACATTTGTTAAATTAAAATACTTGAAAAGAAACACAATTTGATGACATTTAAATTACATTAAAGTAAACATACATTTAATCTATTTACATAAATGTAAATTACAAAAAATGTAAGCACACTTTTAATCTAAGTTGTTGAAATAGAAATACTTTGAAATATAAATGGTTGAAAGTAATCTTAATGAAAACACGCACATTAACACACAATCATGTAGTAAAACATATATCATTATACTTTTCATAAGAGAATAAAAGACAAACTTTAAAACAACAATAATATGAAATAAACATATAACTACCACACATAAATCCTACTTCTTTGGTTAAGTGAGCCCTTTCTCTCCCTTAGAATAGGATTGGAACAACACTTAACTTTGTAGAAACTTCATGCACTTAACTCTTCATTAATTTTAGAAATGCTTAAAATTTGAAAATGACTCATTTCTTACTAACTCCTTTCTATATGTTAACTCCCTGTTATTACTAACTGTCACAATGGATGAGAAGGTTGTATATATAATACAAGTTCTCTAACAACTTATTTTTTAAGAGTAATAAATTAATAAATCAGTTTAGAACTAATTTTGTAGTCTTAACAATTTAACAAATTAGTTTCAAAGTGATTTCATATCCTCAACAACATAAGAAAATAGTTTTGAAACTAATATTTATTTTAATCTAACAATCTAATAAATAACAAATTTATTTTTTACATATTTAGATAATTTTAACAATCTCCATTATCTAAAGTGAAAATAGCTAAAAAATGGTAGATTAAAAAATCCACCATTTTTTGATTTATTGAAGAGAATATATGTGATTTGTCCTCTTTCCAACAACTTCTGATTTTGTCAGAGAGAATCAATCACAATCTTGGCCAATTTGGTTTCCTTCAACAACTTGATGTATGAGATATTCATAGTAGTTGAAACACTATAAATATATTTTCGTCTTTCAGAAATACCTATTTTTAGAAAAACTATAAATAGATTTCATAAATATACTTTATTAAAATGGGTATGAATCATCTCTAGAACTCTTTACTTTCATGTCTTCATAGTTGTAGGGTTTTGTATTTGTTGATGTCTATTTTTGGAAGGTGTTATTTATAGAATTTTTATATATAGAAAGACCATAAAACATGTCTCAAAACATTCTTTCATGCTTACTTTAGTATTCTAAACCATAAAATCCATTATGTAAATATTTAGGTCAAATTTTTTACAAATATGAAGCTAGATTGATGGACTCTGGACCCAAACTAATGGACTTTGAAGTCAAGACTAGTGGACTTTATAGCCAAACTATGCAAATCTGGATCTAGCTAAAATACTTATAAATTTTGCATACAGACTCGAATTAAGATGATCCTTTTTTTTAACTTGTCTATTTTTTTATAAGAATATAAATATGAAATTAGTGTTGGTGTTAAGCCACACTCGAACCGAAGATGGACTGGTCCAAGAGGGACCAGTAGCTCAGTGGTAGAACACTCCAGTAGCATATGGATGGTCCTAGGTTTGAGTCTTAGCTGGTCCATATCTCAACATGGTATCAGAGCCAGGCCCAGCTAGGAGCCCCAAGTACATGAGAGGTGTGGCTTAAGGGGGGGTGTTGGTGTTAAGCCACACTCAGATCGAAGATGGACTAATCCAAGAGGGACCAGTGGCTTAGTGGTAGAGCACTCCAGCAGCGTGTGGATGGTCCTAGGTTTGAGTCCTAGCTGGTCCATGTCTCAATAATTAGATTTAGGTTTATAAATATTTTTTTAGATCAATGCTAGGGATTAAGGGTCCTTGTCCCATAAAAACATATAATTTCCAAAGAACTCCATTGGTTTAGCTTAATAATCAGCATTGTTAAGGCATTTAACTAGTCAAAATGAATAAAAAAATTTAAAAGTTTTTAGAGAAAAACTTCAAATGATATACAACACAGTTGCCAAAATAATTATAACAGACAATCTCCTACCATGTTATCACTAAAATTACCAAAAAATTGGTTTTAATCCAAAATGATCAAATCAACCACCTTACCATCACTTAACAATAATTCACTCCAAGCTAGAAATTTAAATTTCTTCTTATAATTATTATCATGTACCTCTTGGTCTTTAACTTTTGAAACTGAACCTACCACCACCACCTCCTACCCTATCAAAGAGCCTACTACTTCCTATGACTACATAAAAACCAACCTCCTTTGACTACTCCTAGGTTCCCTCAGAGGCTTACCTTTCCCTTTCCACAATGTCGGTGCCTTGAAAACACCCCTTGAGACACCTTGGTAAGCCATTTTATGGCTTACATGCATTCTGACCTCCTCCTCTATGCATTCCATTCTTCCAAATGTTATAAAAAAAGTAGGTGTTTTGGTCATGGGCTTAATCAGGCACTTGTCTAGCTATCCAAGTCAGATCAAACTTGTTCCAACACGGTACAAGCCTTGACTAATATTATGGTGCTTAACATTTGACACTCTACTACATTGACATCACTTCACATAAGGTGTAAGCCTTATATCCTCACCTAAAGCACAGTAGAGAAGGGACCGGGGTCTATGTTGGGCTAGTTGTGTCATGGCACAACTCTATCCTTCAAGGACTTTGGTTAGTTCTATGATGGTTGTGTAGTAATGGGTGTAAGTCATCCTAAGATGGGGTAAAGTCAACTATTTATTAGGCTTAAGTGGATTTGATTTAGGTTAATAGTTTCATGGGCACAAGCCTTTGGTAACCTTAACTTAATGGCATTTAGGAACTTGAGGGGTCACTGGATATCTAGTTGAAGGACTTAAGCGTAGGTTTACGCTTAGGTGTGGGTATCATTTTGAGGTGCAGGGTCTTACCCATACTTAGAGTATTTTATATATTAGTCACAAGAGTCCTCATGACCTACAGGCATGCCATAGATGATCTAGGTTAGAAGCTCACAAGAGCTCAAGATACATTTTATAGACTTAAGCATTCAATCCATTAAACATCGCAAAAAGGTTTCATCATTAACAGAGTTCAACAATAATACATTTATATTACTAATAATTGAGCAAATGCTTGTCTTGAGCTATCAAAGGACTAGAGGTTCACAGGCAAGCTTGAGTATTATAATAGAGAGCAATAAAGGCATCCCAAACTAACTCTAGGTCTAATATCAAACATAGTATTTGGAACCAATCTGCCAAGGCTTCACTACTCCAATCTTCCTCTCTTGCTAATTGGACTCTACCTACTTTTATAGTGCTTCAGGGCATCTTTGTGCCAAGGGGGATGGAGTACATTGATTACTAAGCTAGCATGGGAGGTACTCATCCTATCAGCTCCACTATATTATCTTTAATGAGCCGTCACTGTCTCATTTGCTTTCTTTCCAATGATGATTGAGCCAAAAAGGAGTTAGTTTGTCACCTACTAGTTGGCACCACTAGATGACAAAACATCAGTCATGATAAGTGATTACCTCATGCCTAAGAATTTTTTATGTTGTCTTGGATCCTATACTTAAATGGATTTATGTCCCAACGTTACCCCATAAAAAATTATTTGTCTACCCTCAAACTAATCTTCCAGTGCCTTAGGTGTGCAAAACTTAGGTTCACACTCTTTTAGTTCTGCTCTAAAGTCCTTAAAACCCTAGATTATGATCTTAATTTCTTTTGCGGCATTATATATTTTTATGGAGGCGATGTTGAGGGAGATCATGTTAGATTTCTTAGACTCTTCTAAAAGGACTGTAACCTTTACTTCACCTTGGTTACACCTCTATTGATAATCTCTCCTTACTTACAAGCCTTTGTTTGTAATGCACAGAAGAGTTCTTCTAGGTCATATTCTTGGGTCTTGATTTGGGCATTCAAAGTGTTGACTTATGCCATTATCTAAGCGTGCTCAGCCCTATTCATAGTGTGTCTATGCCATTAGTGCATCCTTCTCCCATTTTACCATTTTGAGGCATGCATTGATGACTGATGTCTGGGCAAAAAAGTTGTAAAAGATTGCATCAATCACTTTTTTGCCCTTTTCCAGCTTCATAAAGAGGTCTTCCACCTTTTCAAGTTTCATGGTAATCTCTTACTTTATGTTGATGTAAGGATCCTCATCATCTTCTAGCACTAATTGTGCCTTCAACATTAGGAGCATCAATTCTAATAGCATACACACCTTATTGACCTCAAAAAAAATTGAAGTGTCGATGCCATCTAGGAGGGATGGCTTAGCTTCCTCCATGCACTTGGCCAGTTGCTACAACTTGAATCTTATGGCTTTGTTTTTTTCTTTTTCCTCTAGTGTGATCATCTTCCATCTTAAGGCTCTAACAACATTAACAATGTTCTTATGCACTAACTTAGAAGCCATTTAGAGGAGGACATTAGCTGACCTTATTAGACTCATTACTTGGGGGTTGACAAGAAGTGATTCTTGCCCTTCCTTTGGTTGGTCTGTGTTGAGGATTGTCCTACGATACCTCAAATTAAGGCTCACCCATATAAATGTCAAAGGCAAAGGATAGTTGTTGGCATGTTAGTATTATGGCAGTTCTAGGGGGCATTTATTCTAAATTATAATAGTCTTCATCCATGAACCCCTTTTGTGCCTTCTCTCTTAGGATCAACTCAACTTCCTTTCCTTGGATGGCCAGGTCCATCTACTTTGGCTCTTCTTCATTGAAACTAGTGCCTTCTTTAGTGCTTTCCTCTTATGCATATTATTTCTCTAGCAGGGGTTCTTCCTTAGACTTGTCCACTTCTTCCTTCTCTTCGATGCTAGCTTTGCCCTCTTGAGTCCACTGGATTTCAATTGTGCTCTTTGTTTGCTTCTGTAAGGTACTAGTATCACCTTTCTTGTCTCCAAGCACCCCTTCACTACTTGGGTGCATGTGTGGTGTGGTTTCTTATGTTGTGTTGGTGGGGGCACTAGGTACCTCTATTGCTTTATCTCTTATGGGTTTTGCACTTATGACAATCTTCTTTTCTTCCATTTCTCTCCTAACTTTTGCCCTTTTAGCCATCTTTATCTCTACCTTCCTCTTTTTCATGATCACAAATGTCTTTTCCTCCTTGACCCTTATCTCCTCGGCCTCAGATTTGTTAATATTTGCTTGGCTCATGCCCTTGGCCTTCATGGCCTCCCTTTTTTGATGCAACTCTAGCACTGCTTCTATATGGTCCTTGTTGAGGCCATTTCCATCCATCAGTGCTTCTTCTCCTCCTCAGATTGTGGAGGTTGTATCATGGTTTCTATGGTTGGGGTGCTTAACAATTTTGCTTCCCCAAGAATGGAAGTAGTGTCACCTTAGAGATCCTCATGAATTTATTCAGTGCTGGACTCTTCCTCTATCTTTTTTTCTTAGATGATATATACTTTCATCCCTCCTTCTTTTTCTTGTGCCCACTATGTTTTTACTTCCTTTTGTGTCTCTTGTGCCTTTATATCTACCAAAGTTATTATGGGCATCACCACCAGCCCCTTGGACTTATTTTTTTTCTTTTCCCTTGGCTTGGGTGATGCAATTCTTGATATGAATACTATGCTCTTCTTTTTCGACATAGAGGGGATAGCTTCATCTTCAAAGGTGATCTGCTATCAAAGGCACTCTTATGTTTCCTCTAGGGTTTCTCCCCAATTCTTCTAAATGGATTTGTTTAGTGCCACTGGTGCCAAATCTCCTTCTTCACTAATGTGAAGGGGGAGGTCATCATCTTTGTCCACAGGTGCACCCTTCTTTCTTGGCGTCATCTCGTAGAAGAACTTGTGAATGTTCCCAATGATGACTTCTCTTTCAAGGGGATAGATGTTGTTGGCATCTAAATCATCCTCCTCATCTTTGTTTACTTTGCCCTAGGGTGCACGTATTGGTGCCTCAACCTACATATCTCTTCATCCATGGTCTTTACCAGGATATCCACTTATTGTGTATTGGGGATTCTTCATAGCGCCTCTCTAAAGTACTTGGCTGAAAATGCATAAGGTAGTTTTAGCCAACTAGATTGATTCCCATATTTGAGTATCAGTTAAACAACATTGAAGTTTTTCATAATGGTGAAAGTTACCATTCCAAATAGAGTTTGGGGGATTTTCTCTAGGATATGCCATTCTTATCTAAATGCTTCAATATATTAGGTGTACCATACCATTATTTGGGATTTATAATTTAGGGTGAAGGTAGGGGGTAAGTGTAGTTCTATTATTTTAGCATCGAGGAGTCATTATGCATTAGGAACTCCTGTAGGTCATCCTCATCACCATCAGGCATGCTGATTTCCTTCATCACAATCAAGATCAGCATGGAAGCCCATTGAAAGGTCTCTTTTACATGTGATATTTGAATGCATTCTTTATCATGTCTTTTATGATAAACTTGGAAATGTTGAATTCCATCCCCTATACCATGTGGTAAATGATGTATAGGTAGGTCTTTGTTATATCCACCCACTAGTCTCTTAGGCACAGTTTTAAACTCACCAAGTACATAGTTGCCCTTGTCTTAGGATCATTGATGTCCTTGATTAAGAATGTGAAGCCTCCTTTGTAGTAACCTAGGAGCTTCCTGACCCTTTTAAATTCAACATCATCTACCATCATATGGTGGATGTCTGCACTAGAGCTTGGGAGTTTGGTGATTTGGCTGATGAGGTTTGTAGATAACCTCATGCACCTCCTTGCAAAATAGAACCAATCCTTATGGATGCATGAGAGGAGGAACTGCACAAGTTCCTCCAAATTTCCAAAACTTGGTAACTCATAGAGTTATGTCATACTGGTGGTAGTCAATTTATATTAGATAGAGAAATCGAATAGTGATGCACCTTGTGGAGTCTTTACCCCTATGCTTACCATTTAGTCTTGCATTAAGTCATTTGCATTTTGGAGGTTCAGTGGTTGTACTCTTTTAGGTGATAGTTGTGCAAGAATGATGCCTAATTTTCTCCCATGAAAACCTCTTTGAAAAATGGCATGTCTTGATATAACATCTTTTTAAGCACCTCTCAATCAATTTGGATGACACTCACCCCTTCTACTAGTGGTGTTGTTGTTTTTACAATGACAACTTCTATTGTTAGTCATGTTCTCTTAGCATATTTTTGTGCCTACTAAGGGCTCAAACTCATCCGCATTTTCCCCATTTTGAACCTATTGGTGTTAAACTATGATTTTTTGATCTTGCCAAAGCCTTCAATCTTCATTAGCACTTCACATAGTCATGAGGTCTGTGACTATATGTTCAGCTCTTGAGCTTTGTGTACTAAAAATGGTGGCCTCAGCATTACTTTATTTTTTAGTTACCTGATTCTCACCCAATTCATGCCCATTTCTTTCCTCTACCAAACTCATAGGGAATGTAATTAATTTCTCTACACAGTCATTCACTTTTGATGTCTAAGGGTGCTCAGTGTCTTGCTATAGTAAGGTCTCCTTGGTTCGGCTCTCTAATTTGTTGGTTTTGATCTGGTTGTTGTTAAGCACAAAATATATTGAGAGGGAGGGTGAATTAGTATATTATATATCTTTTACTTAATTTGATTTCTTTTCTTTAACCACTTAATCACACATTCAAGATATGTAATAAAACTAAAATAATAATATGTACCACACCACAGAGAGAGACACCAAATTTTTATGTGGAAACCCAAAGTGGGAAAAACCATGGAGAACAATCTTAAGTATATAAATGAGCACCAACTTGAAGGAGCATCAACCCCTTTTCTAAGCACCAACACAACTATTTGTGAGCACCAACCCACAAGAGCACCAACCCCTCTTGTGTATAAAACATAACTATCTCTCAATGTTGCTTACTCAAAAAATGATAGAACTCTACAATATCTCCTACTTTTCTCTCTTCTAAAACAAATACAAACATAGCACACTCTTGTATATTACAAATGGTTTCTCAAGCCTTTATTTATAGCTTTCCAAATGACCTTTAGCATTCACCTTTTGTGACCCTTCAATCCTTATCGAAAATGGTGCCAAACTTACATGACTTTTTGTATCCTTGCATTTGAAAAGTCATATGATGACCCTTCATAATCAAATGCATCCTTTCCTCTTTTGTCTTTATCTTAGTGACTTTTCATATTCCTCAAAGTGTCCCTTCATGGAAAAATGCACCATACCCTCTTTTGTTTTTACATGGTGACTCTTGGAATTTCTCAAGATGACTCTTCATGAGAAAATGCATTCCATTCCTATTTTGTCTTTATCCCATGACTTTTTGACTTCTCCATGGGCCCTCTTTTGACTTATATGCAACCAAAATTATATTTATTAATATTAAATAAATATTAACACAAATTAACCAAGATATGAATATTAAAAAACACCATTAAATGCAATGGGATCTTTATCACCAATAATGCTAGACCTTTGACATCAATGACAATATTTCCAACAATCTCCTCCTTTGTCGTTGATGGCAACCTCAAACTAAAACTGCCACATCCTAAAACTTGCACATACTACCATCTAAAAAACATAAAATAACTTCCCCTTACTATAGCAACTTGTATTTGTTCCCTATACCTTTTTTACACCTATTTGTACACTTGTACCTATACATGTATTGGTTTATATTCTTCTCCTCCTTTGAAATCAATGGCAAAGGGCCTATCTTAGAGCTAACACTTAGCTCCCCCTCAACTGATGCTAATCCTCAATGACAAGAAGTAAAATAAATTACTCCCAACTTCTCCAATAGATACTCAAATGTGTCTTTTGGTAGTGCCTTTGTGAAAATATCTGTAATATGCTCTGTAGTACTAATATATTCCATCTTAACCTGTTGATCTACAACCTACTCTCTCAAGAAGTGATATCTGATGGAAATATTTTTTATTCTTGAATGCATCACTAGATTCTTTAAAATATTAATAGCACTTATGTTGTCACAAAAAATAGAAATAGGTTCATCATATTTTACCTTGATATCTTCCAAAGTTTGCTTCATCCAAAGCACTTGAGTATAACACAATACTGCTACAATATATTCTACTTTAACTATAGAAAGTGATATTAAATTTTGATTTTTGCTTAGCCATAATATTAAGCTATCACTAAGGAATAAAGATCCTCCACTTGTACTCTTTCTATCATCTAAGCAACCTACCCAATCTAAATCTATATAAGCAACCAAAGTGAAATCTCTACGTATGGGATACCACAATCCATAATCTAGTGTCCCCTTGATATATCTAAATATTCTCTTCACCAATTGAACATGACTATCTTTTAGAGCTGACTGATATCTTGTAACCATATCTACTACATGTATGATGTCTGACCTCAATGCTATCAAATATAAAAGACTACCAATCATAGATCTATACAAAGATTGATCTACAATAGGTGAATCTTCATCCTTGCTCACCTTATTTTCTGTATACATTGGTGTGCCAACTAGTGCACAATCCTCAAAACCAAATTTCTTCAACATTTCTTTGGCATATTTACTTTGAGATATGAAAATTCCTTTTTTTGACTAAAATATTTGCAATCTTAAGAAAAATGACAATTCTCTAAGCATAGACATCTTAAATTATTTTTTTATATTATCAAAAAATTCTTTTGTCATATTTTCAATGTTTCCTCCAAAAATTATGTCATCAACATATACCACAATAATCAATTGATGCTCACCTTCTATTTTAATATAGAGATTATTATCAGCAAATCCTCTCTTGAAACCTTGATCCTGTAGGTGCTTATCAAGTCTTACATACCAAGCTTTGGGAGCTTGTTTCAATCCATACATTTCTTTTTTCAATCTGCATACATGGCTACTAATATTTTAGAGAATAAATCCCTCAGGCTGCTCAATGTAGACCTCTTCTTTTGGATTCCCATTTAGGAAGATAAATTTGAAATTTATCTAAAATACTTTGAAATTTTTAAACACTACATATGCAAGAAGTATTCTAATAGCCTCTAGCCTTGCTACTGATGCAAAAGACTCTTCAAAATATATTTCCTCAATATGAGCATATCTTTTACATACTAATCTTACTTTATTCATGGTCACTTCTTCATTTTTATTCAAATTATTTCTATAAACTCATTTTGTTCCTATCACATTGTGATCTTTTGGTCTAGGCACTAATTTCTAAGTATCATTATTTTCTATCTAATTTAATTCTTCATCCATTACCTTAACTGAATGCTTATCATGTTTATCTTCTGAAAATTTTCTAGGCTAAATTTTAGATAACAAAGAAAAATTAACTTACTCAGATTCACTTACCATCATTCTTCTGGTGTGAATTCCTTCATTTATATCCCTGATGATGTCACTTTCATTATTATTTCTCTGAACATATTTGGATGGATTTTTGGTGTCTTTTTTCTCCTTCTTCTCATCTTTATATGATTCTTCAAAATCTTCCTCTTCAATGATTTCAAGAATATCTACTAGATCACTGATTCTTTATGTTCCATCTTCTTCTATCCTGACACTTGCACTTTCAACAATTTTTTTGGTTCTTTTGTTATAACATTTATAAGCTTTACTTTTTCAAGAATAACCAAGAAATATACCTTCATCTACTCTGGATTCAAACTTACCAAGTTTTTCATCAGTTTTCTTTATGAAGCATTTGTTGTCAAAAACTCTAAAATAATCAATTGTTGTTGGTTTATCTTTTCATAACTCATAAAGAGTCATGTCACTATTGACTCTCAATAATTCTTTGTTCTAAATATGCACTATTGTAGCAACTACCTCTCTCCAATATTTATCTAGTATCTTGGATTCATTTAGTATTATCCTCACCATCTTTTGAACTATTATATTTCTCCACTCAACCACTTCATTTTGTTGTGGATTTCTGGCTACTAAATAATGTCTCTTTAATCCATGGTCTTTACAAAACTTAATAAATTGATCTGACATGAATTGTCCTCCTTGATCTGATCTTAGACACTTAATCTTCAAACTGGTTTCATTCTCAACTAATGTTTTGAATGCTTTGAAATGTCTGAAAGCTTCTAATTTTTTTTTTAAATATTACCCAAGTCATACATGAAAAATCATCAATAAGTAACATAAAATATTTCTCACCTTGTGTACTTTGAGTTCTCATAGGTCCACATAGATCAATATGAATAAGCTCTAACATTTGAGTGGTCAAGTACTCTTTTATTTTGAACCACCTTCTGGCCTGCTTCCCATGCTGACAAGGTTCACAAAGCGTGTCAGATGGATTTATAATCTTTAGAAAAAATTTGACTGCTTACTTCTTGATGATGTTGACAATATTGTCAAAATTTATGTGCCTCATTCTCCTATGCTATAGCCAAATTTCTTCAATATGACTCAAACAACATTTTTGACCTTTGATGTCTGATAACATATACAAATTATTTCTTGTTCTCTAAGCATCTGTAATCAACACATCTGAATTTTTTCTCCTAATTTCAAAACTTTTTACATAAAACTTTCGTGCATACTCTTAGTCACACATTTGACTTACACTCAAATGAGTATACTTAAGACCTTCTACATACAAAACATTTTCAGTTTTAGTTCTACCATTATTCAAACTTAGTGTATATTTTTTGATAATTCTGGTAGTAGTATTATCTCCAAATTTCACTGTGCCACCATTGATCTTCTTCAATGTTATGAACTTTCTCTTGTCTCTTGTCATGTGCCTCGAACATCCACTGTCAATGAACCATGGCTTTTCTTCATTTCTTGCATGCAAAATTATCTATACTAACATAGGTTTTTTAGGTTGTTTTTTCTACCATGAACCTATCTAAACTTTGTTTTTGATGAATGAAGATTTTAAACTCTAATCTTTCTTGACTGACTCAAACATACTTTTACAATACTGGGCTATGTCTCTGAAGTTATTGCACTTGTAACATATTATGGCCTCTTCATTAAAGCTCGATAGAGGAGCAAAAGAGTTGTTGTTTCTACTTGACTCTACATGACTTTCCTTCTCCTTATTTCTAAAATTATTAGCTCTTTTTCAACATTCTATTTTCTTATGACCATATCCATTACAATAAAAATAGTAACCATAAAAATAGGACCTATATGTGTATCTTTGACCTGATTAATTTTTGTAGCTTTGTTCCCTCGAGCCTTCTTTGTTTGAGATGTCCTCTATATTCTTAACTTCTTCCCTTTTTATTTCCTCTTTTTTAAGAGCTTCAGCATAGCTCTTTCTTTTTTCCTTATTTTTGAAAGTGGTGGCCTCCCCTTTCTCTTTTTCAAATCTGATACTTGTCTTATTTGACATTGATCTTTGACTTTCTAATATCTTATTTAACATATTAGTGTTATTCTCAGATTTTGAATCATTGGCTGCTCTACCATTGATTGCTTTATTTGTTTTCTTAAGATATTTTTTTAAAGAAGTAATTTCAATAACATACCTTTCACAATCTTTACTTACTTTTTGCAACTGTGCCATTATATCTTCTACATTTTTCTTGGCTTCTTCAAATTGTGCTTGTAGATATTCAATTATTTTCTTTGACTTCTTTTCATTTTTCTCGATCTGGAGCTTTAATCTTTGATTCTTCTTTTCAATATCTTTTAAATCTTCTAAGGTATAAATGCGTTCTTCTTTCAAATTCACTTTGGCTTCATCCTATTCTTCTTTTTGATCGTCTGTACTTTTGCTTATAGAGACATCTTTATATATGGCCATGAATAGAATTTATTATTCTTCTGAATCATTGACTCCACTATCCTCGATTGAGCTAGGATCTTTAGAATACAAACTCTTCTTCTCGAATCCCTTCTTGAATTTTCCTTTGAAATTCTTCTTGTATATAGATTTTCTTTCTTCATTATCACCATTACCCTTATTTGGGCACTTCGTTGCAAAATGTCTAATATTTCTAAAATTTAAATATTTAAAAGGTAATTTTTTTTATATTTACATGTGCCCTTTTTCAGCATGCAAATGAATAGAGCTCCGTTGTCATCTTTATCATCATTAGAATTATCACTTAATTCTTGAATATTAGCCTTATTTTTTCTTGATGTCTTGAAAGTAGCTTCTCTCTTTGAGGGTATCTCTTGTTCAGTATGTATTTCATATGCCATAAGAATACCATGTAGTTCATCCATCTTCAGCTTGGTTAAATTCTTCATCTCTTCAATTATCAAAAATTTTGCATCATATCTAAATGGTAAAGATCTCAAAAAAATTTAAACCACAATTGATTCTTCTAACTTTTCTCCAAGACCTTGAATTTGATTAACTATTTGATCAACCCATAAAAGATAACTTGTTATATTTTCTTCCTCTTCCATCTTCAAACTCTCAAACTATCTTCTGAAAGTCTTAAGCTTAGCTTGTTGAACCTATCCATCACCTTTGTAAATGTTCTCAAGTTTTATCCAAGTTTTATGAGCAGATTTACATTACATAACTTTAACAAATTCTAATTCACATAAACTACATAAAATAATATTTAAAGCTTTAGCATTATTTTCACTTACCTTTTTTTTTGTCGGAGTAGTTACATATGTCTGTGGCTCTTCATATTCCTCCACCACTGCTTGCCAAATGTTGAAACCAAGGGTCATGAAATAAGTCTTCATCCTTATGCTCCAAAAAGCATAATTTGTCTCATCAAACAAAAGTGCCTTATTTGTAGAAAAACCTTCATGTGATCTAGCCATTATGCTTCCTCGATCTACCTTCAAGCTGTAAAACTTTTTCCAAAGGAACCTACTTTGATACCAATTGTTAAACATGAAATATAATGAGAGGGGGGGTGAATCAATATATTATATATCTTTTACTTAATCTGATTTCTTTTCTTTAACCACTTAATCACACATTCAAGATCTAAAATAAAACTGAAACAATAATATGTACCATATAAGAGAGAGAGAGAGAGAGAGAGAGAGAGACCAAATTTTTACATGGAAATCCAAAGTGGGAAAAACCATGAATAATAATCTCAAGTCTAGAATGAGCACCAACTCAAATTACAAAGTTCACAAGCACTAACTTATAAGAGCACCAACCCCTTTTTCGAGCACCAACACAACAACTATTTGTGAGCACCAACCCTTCTTGTGTATAAAACACAACTATCTCTCAATGTTGCTTACTCAACAAATGATATAACTCTACAATATCTCTTGTTTTTCTCTCTTTGAAAACAAATACAAACCATGCACACTCTTGCATATTACAAATGGCTTCTTAAGCCTTTATTTATAGCTTTCCAAATGACCTTTGGCATTCACCTTTTATGATCCTTCAATCCTCATGGAAAATGGCACCAAACTTGCATAACCCTTTGTATCCTTGCATTTGAAAATTCATATGGTGACCCTTCATAAGCAAATGTGTCCTTTTCTCTTTTGTCTTTATCTTGGTGACTTTTTGTATTCCTCAAAGTGTCCTTTCATGTAAAAATATGCCATACCCTCTTTTTTCTTCACATGGTGACTCTTGGAATTCCTCAAGATGACTCTTCATGAGAAAATGTGTCTCGTTCCTCTTTTGTCTTTACCTCGTGACTCTTTTACTTCTCCATGGGCCCTCTTTTGACTTATATGCAACCAAAAATATATTTATTAATATTAAATAAATATTAACACACATTAACCAAGATATGAATATTAAAAAACACCATCAAATGTAATGGGGTTTTTATCACCAATAATACTAGACCTTTGACATCAATGACAATATTTACAATAGTTGTTTGTTCAAAATTCAAATTAGCATAAGGTTTGTAACCAGATATAGTTAGTTATTCACTACTTTATATCTCTAGTCTCATTTACTGCCTTAATTATGGTTGATTAATGGCATGGTAGTGCCTAAACTCCTCAAGATTTGCTATGCTTCGTAAAATCCATAAAAATCTTTTGTTATTTGCTCATTCAATGTGGATCTTTGTTCCTCTACTACCATCACATTAACTTCTAAAAAAAATTTAGTGAAGTGGCATGTAGTTCAAATGGTCACTTCTCACCTCATTTTGGGTGGATGCCAGCATGTCCTGATTATCTTTTCATGTGCTTTGTTCAGTTGGAATGACCTTCACCTTCAATATAGAAAGTAACCTGGGTGCAATGCCTCACATACGCATGATTTAGCCTCCTTGGTTCCATTTCATTTTTCTGTTGTGCTTCTATTTTAAGTGTGCTTGTCTATCTTGGTCAATTTCACTATGTTTTCAGCTTCTTGCCTTGGCCTTTCCTACCCCATAAAAATCCCTTACATTGGCCCTCCAGTGTGGCATTCTTATATGATCTCTTGTTCATGATTAGGTTGTGCATCTTCACTCTATCTTGTGTGACTCTCTCAGTTCACATTTGGTTTAAGCCTGGTGAGTTTCATTCACCTAGAAATTTAAGGTTGGTATTATGCTTGGAAATGCTGAACTAGCCCTTCTGTGGGCCTAAAGTTGCCTTGCTTCTTGAATCTTACACATAAAGATCTGGTGCACCTTGTGTCAAACTTAGGAAAAATTCACATAGCCATAACTTAGATGTCTAGCCTTAGGCACTTGGATATTGGTTGTGCTTGACTCACCTAGCTAGAATTATGCATGAAAGTATCGAAAACATTTTATGGGCGACCTCAAAATGTCACTTATTCACTTATCACATCAAATTTTCAACTAACACAAAAAAAGAACTTGTTTGGCTTGCACTCAAATTTATTTTGGTCACTTAATACAACTGAATCATGACCAAGAATTTGATGTTTAATGGCATAAGTGCCATTTTATTGCTCATATAGCTTCAATCAGTTACTATTGAAATGCCTAGGGAGCATTTCACCCAACAACATGCACATCTTGTATGTGCTAATATATAAGATGTTATGGATGACATATGGGCCCATCCACCTTATTTTTAGCTTGACTGGGTGCTTGATGTACTTGGATTCATAGAGAAAAATGAATGCCCCTTCTGTTAGCACCTTGTGTTTTATATACTTGTCATGTTAGAGCTTTTGGCATGTTTTTTCTATATATTGGTTCCACTTTGCTTGGCCATGTGCCTTATCTAAGAACTCTAAGTCCTCTATCCTTGAATTCAATGACTCTTGGTCATCTAAACTACCAATGCATGTGATGTGCAATGATGACACCAATAACTCCATCGACAAGATTACTTTAGTGCCAAACACCAGCTAAAATGGTGTAGCCTTGTTCAAGTGCTTGTAGGTTGTGCAATATGCACATAACACTATCGACACTTGATCATCCCAATCTTTACAACCAACATCACATATCTTTGTGTGGCATATCTTTAGGATCTTGTTAAATTCCTCAATTGTGCCATTTATTTGGGGATGATAAGGTGTTATCTTGTGGTATGCCACCATGTATTTTGTTAACAAGATCTGCACAATTTCATTAATGAAGTCTGTACCCCTATCACTAATCTAGTTGAGTGGGCACCCAAATGTCTTATGATATTCTCCCATATGAATCTCATGGCAGTGGTGGATGTTTATTTTTTGGTTGGCACACCCTTGGCCCACTTGGTGAAATAATCAGTGGCCACTAGAATGTATCTCATGCATGTGTATCATGATGCAAGAGTAATTGGCCCAATGAATTCAATGGCCCATTTCTCAAATGATGCTTAGGAAATAATGGGGATGAGAGGCATATCATCTCAGTGGTTTTGCATCCCTATATATTGGCATATGTCGCATGCCTTGGTGTAATCTTTTTCATCCTAAAACAAACTTGGCCACCACAAGCTTAACTACAAAACCTTGTGCATCATTACATCTATTGCATAATAACCTCCTGTTATCTCCTCATGCACCTCATTTAGGATGGAGTCCCTCTCATAATCTAAAACACATTAACATAGAACTTCATCTTGGCCTAATTTGTACAGTTCCCTACTAGTAAGCTGAAAAGGGGTAGTGCAAACTGTAAGCTATTTATTTTCTTTTGTTATCATTATTTAGGGTGCAGATTCAGATGTTAGAAAGGTAGATATCTCCACCAAGTCCTTAAGGACACATTAGATTATATACAATTTTGAATCTGGCATATCATCCTTAATTGACACTATTACATTCCCAGAGTCTATACGGGATAAACGGTCTGGCCTCGAGTTCTATTTTCCAAGCTTGACGATAATGAATAATTAGAATTATTGAAATAGAATGATCTATATATAAATGCACCCATAAAGAATGGTATTATTAATGAGGTACTTAAGTGACTTGTGGTTTGTAAAAAGATAAATGGGGTCACCAACAAATATTGTTTAAATTTTTGTAGGGCCTAAACCATAGCGAGTACCTCACGCTCAATTGTAGTATAGTTATTTTATACCTTTGTTAATTTTCTGCTAGTGAAGGAGATGGGATGATCCATTTTGCCTTCACCAGGTTGCACCAAGATTACATACAATCATAGATATAGAAGCATCGACATGGATGTGGAATGGGGTCATCTAATTAGGAAATTTCAAGATAGGCATACTAGCCAATCTGAGCTTCAAGTTCTCAAAGGCATCCTCTTGTACTTCACCCCAGTAGAACGGTCCATCCTTGCACAAGAGCTCTTTTAACAGTGCCACAATCTTTGCATAAATCCTTATAAATTTTCTATAATACCCATAGTAGTCAAGAAAATCACGAACATATTTCTATGTGGAAGGAGTCTGGAGGTGAATGATGATTGCAATCTTTGTTGGATCAACAAGCAAACCATCCTTATAGATGATATGCCCAATCAAGGTTCCAAATGGTGTTATGAAGATGCACTTCTTTAGGTTTGGGGATATCTAAAGTTTCCTACACCTCTCAAATATTAAGCGTAGGTTGTCATAATGGTCCTTGATGAGGCCATGCACTATCCAATCATCTAGGTAAACCTGGAGGAACCTATGGATGAAGTCTTTAAACCTGGAGATCACCACTATGGATAATATTGTTAGTGCATTCCTAAGTCTAAATGGCATGATTTTATAAGCAAAATAGTCCCATTCAGTTGCAAAGGTTGTTTTGGGCTTGTCCTCATCCTTAATCTAGACTTGGTGATATCTAGATAACATGTCCATGAAGGTGTAGATCTTGCATCCTACGACGCCTTCCAAGACTTCATTTGTGAATGAAATTAGGAAGGGGTCATTGATGCAGGTAGTGTTTAGCATTCTATAATCAATGTAAATATGAATTTTCTTATCCTTCTTGATGCTTATCACCATTGGGCTCACCCACTTGGACTCTTGCATAGGGTAAATGACCCCTACAGTCAGCATTACATTGATCTCTATTTTGACCTTAGTGCAAAGGTTAGGATTCATTATATAAGGGCACTTTGTGACTGGTTTTATGCCATAGATTAACTTTATGCTCATCTTCCCAAGGCATGGGTGGGTGCACTTCATAACCTGATAAATTTTGGGAAACAAGTCTTGGAACTCTTTCAGGAGGTCTATGATGCATGCCAGCTCTACGTCAAACCAATAGGCACCTAGAGTAGCCATCTTTAACTTTCCCTCTGCATTGATTCCCAATTTGATGGTATTTAGTGGTGTGTAGCATGGTTCATTCTTCTCTTGGTGTGAGTTCTCAACTTGCCAAATTCCCTCAATTGTCTCTACATAGAGATGAGTGGGGTCTTTTTCATTGGGAGCATTATCATCTACTTGGTGTATGAGATTTCTTCTAGTGGTCAATGTTTTCCAGTAGCACTCCTTCCAAGTTTCATCATCTTCTTTGATCAAGTTGTTATTCAGTGTTTATTCCTCAAATAAAGTTAGGAGTGTCAGCTCTTTTTCCCTAAACATGTCTTTTAGGTGCTCTTCAAGGATGGAGGTGTCCTCGAACACTACCCTCTAAATTACTTATAGTGGATCAACCAACTCTAGGTTCTATGAGGAAAAGGAGAAGGTGTGTATAAAATTTTCCTCGAGGACCTCCCAGTTAGTTATCTCTTGGTACATCTCATTGACCACATACCATGCTCATGCCTATGTCTTCAGAGTCCTATAAAAGGCATGCACCCTTAAGTTCTTTGGGGAAGTTGCATCATAGTAAGTCCATATCTCTTTGCATAAGTGTACATGCACCATAAGATTAGAGTCACTAAAGTACATTGCTATATCTAAATTCTCATTACTCCTCCTGAATCTAGTGTAAATGGCCACTTTTACCTTTGGTTAGGTTGGCAACTTAGACTTTTACACTACCCACCAACATGTGGCAGTGTTTCTCAAGGTATACACTAGTTCACCCATTTTATCTTTCCCTTTGGGGATGCATGCTTCAAGGTCATGGACATACCTTTTCATTAGTTACTCCATTCAAATTTTGGGAGCATCGCTAGCTTGCCTTTGCTTAGATGGAGTACCCTTTTTCCTTTCTCCTCATGGTGTAGGATCCATCATTTTAGAGCATCATCAATCTGGAACTAGCCAATCCTCATAGGCTTCAATGCCTTTACACACATAAAGCAACATCTACAACCAAGTGGCCTCATAAACCTCTTCAACCCATCAGTTGCAAGTGACATCAGTGGTATCTGAGGCTAACTACCCATCCTCCTAAGAGAGAAATCCTTGATCATAAGGGTTGAGATTCTTGACAACTTACACTATTATGTTATATATATGGTTAATCTCATCCTTGATATCAATGCTCTCCACATAGGGGGTCCTTGGTCACTCAAAATGGGAATCACTATCCTTTCCTTACCATTTTTAAAGGTCATATATCTCTTCTTGAAGTGCATATTTGCATTATAGGCTATCTACATTATAGGCATAGTACCATGGCCTTCCTAGAAGCACTGGATAGTTATCCTATTCAGCCAAATCAATTACTTCAAGTCAGTATGGAATTCAGTGCCCATATATCTATAAAGGCACCCTTGAAAATTTTGATCAACTGTGCTCAGGTCTTGTTGGCCATGAAGAGTACATGATGATAAGGCCTCAAGGCTAGCTTTTTATCTTTTCCCATGCATTTTTAGTTAGGATATTAACCTCAATGTCTATGTCAATAAGGATCTTGCAAATGGACCATCCATCAATGGTGGCATTCACCAGGAGTTCTTGGTCATAGTCCATGTTCTGTGTATGCTTGACCTCTCACACCCTTTCTATGTATGACATGGAAACTTCAACTAACTATTGTCCTACATGTTCTAGAAGAAAGTTCTTTAATAGGGGACGCATCCCTTTTATTTATAGGAGGCATAAGATCTCTATCATCTCTATCAATTCAACCTCTTGGCCATCCTAATTTTTGTGAGAGGTAATAGCCTATGGCTCTAGGTCTCACATTAGTTGGATCTCTCCTTGTAGGTTTTAGATCACACTCATGGCTTGTTGTAGTATGTATTTTTAGTGCATAAGGTCTGGATAAGGTATGACTTGTGTTCTAGATATGCAATACACTCAGTATGGCTCAACATCCCATATTTTAGGCACAACTCTGGTACTGGTGAAACTGGCAGTTGAGTGGTGAGTCCACTCTAAGTAGTTGCTTACACTTTGATTAACTTTGTGCATGCTGGTTGTGCCTTTAGAGCCCATTTTACCTCTTCAGACATGTGCTTAATCATCCTTGTGCCCTTATCATTGCTTGACCTACCTTGGGTTAGCTTTTTATATAAGTCAAGGCATTCCTCAACCTTGTGTGTTCCTTGATAATACCCACACATTGGATGTGTAGGTAAATTACATTGATAGTGCTCAATCAAACCACACTTGTAACATAATCATGGTGGGAACCTTCCTCTACCACATCCACTACCTTGTCATATGGCACCTTTATGCATCCCATAGCTTGAATTATGTTAGTCATAACCCTCATTTCCATGGGATCTTTGCCCTCCTACTACTGTCATTGCTTGTCATGCACCTCTCCCCATTTTCTCACACATCTCATCAATTATGTGATAATCAGTTGTGTCATGGGTATAGGCATCACATAACTAGCAATAAATAATTATGCTAACATGATTGGCATGTCACAATAAAGGCAGTTGTGAACTTCATGTACCTCACAACAAACTTCATAGTTGAGGAAAAGTGTGTGCACATTCCTTCGAGGGTAGTTATTTCTATTATGGTCCTCCATATTGAAATTTATGCATCACAACCCACTTCAAACATCTTACAATGAACTAGTGATTAACTTTTATAGTTGGGAGGCTACAAAAATAATATGTGCCTCCATGAATGGGATAATTCTTGTATTGGCACTCCATGTTGCCTTAGCTTTGAGCACAAATTCAAGTGCTTCTTGAGGGTCTAAGAATGTTTTCATGGATAACACCCTTTTGAATGGTACTATCAATCCTCCAATTAACTATTATGCATGTTGGGAGGGGTAAATATCATAAGGGAGCTTGGAAAGGAGAGTCTTGAATCAAGCATCCTACAAGTGCATGTTCTTTGATAATCCCTGGTTGATCTCATTAAGTATGGTAATGCTTTGCTACTCAAAGTCAAGTATATCAAACTCCTTTAAGAAGGCTTCTTTCAGGGTGTCATAATCAACCATAGCCTAATTAGGATCAAACTTCACATACCAAGTATAGGCATGATCAAGCAATTTTATTGCAAACTGGGTTGCCTTGCATTTAGACTAGGTTATTCCATGAGCACACCATTGAAATTCACACTTGAACACATGCTCTATGGTATTCTCCATACCTCGATACTCAAGCAGGTACATGGTCATCTCATAATAAATTTGAGGTGAGGGATCAACTAGTGTTTGAGGCATTTATCCCCTTGGTACTTATCTTAGAATTTGTCCTCTAAGGCCTCCAGCTAATAGGTTAGGCGTTGGTCTCATGGTTACTAAAAGCACCACAAAATATGATGGCACTATACTATCGATAAGTGGAGTGGGCCCACTTCCTCTAGCCTATTACCCAGGCTGTACAATTGACATTGGCTAGACTGGGGTACTTATGCTCACATTCTATCTAGTTAGGCTAATTCCTTGAGGTCTAGAGGCATCTTCACTTACCTCTTTATAAGGGATAACTTGTTTAATCATAAAGTTTTGGTCCAAATCTATAAAATGATAAAAGTCTAAGTTAACAATAGGGTCAGTTATTAATCTTTTTTCTTCTTATGGGGGATTAAACACATGAGCTCACATCATAGGATCAAAGTGGATAGGTGCATCTGATGCATCTCCAATGGTCAATTTCTATGGGGACCTCGAGCATTCACCTTGAAACTATGGAGCTTATTACGTGGCTTCAAGGGTTCCTTCTTCTAGTCACTGTTACCATTCAAGAGATCCTTCCCTATGCCCTTCTCACTCATTATGGGTCCTTTTGACACTTCCAAGTTCCAAATATTCCATCAGCCCATGCCTCATATTATTATAAGCCTATCTCATTAGCTCTTTAGTGTCAATCTACTCATCCCCTTCCATTATGCCTCACCTACACATCCCCTTCTTCCCCATTGCAATGTTCATATGCGAGAGGACTTTAGAATTCCATCCTCATTGTCTCAAAGTCATAGTCTACCATGAGCTTCTTGAGTTCAGTTTTAATTTCTTCCAAAAATAAGCCTTTAGGTTTGCACAAGAATTGATATTCTACTTCTTTACGATAAGACTATAATGATACTGTGAATTCAAGCATGTAGCTATTTAGTACCAACTGTCACCATTTATTTGTCTCTAGTCCAAGTGGCATCTAAGTTATTGAGCCTTTCTAGGCACTCTTTTATCCACTCAAGGCGTTGTCCATAACTTTGACTTTTATGTGTTGCATATGTAGCCAACCATCTGTACACTTGCTCTGATAGTTCATAAAATAAAACCTCATATAGGGCATCATACAAGTGGTTCTGGACCCACTTCCTTAGGTTTTATCCCCTATAAGTTGGATGCCTCAGTGCAAAGTTGTCTTCCACTTGTTTCAGCCAGCGCTCGATGTTCTAAAGGGAGAGTCAAAGCTTTATTCTAGTGCACCATTGCAGTAACAAAATTTAGCCCAATGATAGAACCAAAATGTTGTATAAAAGTAGGTGTTTTGATCATGGGCCTAATCAGTCACTTATCTAGCTATTTAGGTTAAATTAGACTTGTTTTAATGGCGTGCATGCCTTGACTAATCTTATGGCACTCAATATTTGACACTCAACTGCACTAGCATCACTTCACATAAGGCACAAGCCTTATGTTCTCACCCAAAGCACATCAAAGAAGGGAATGGGGTTTGTGTTGGGCTAGTTGTGCCATGACACAAATCTATCCTTTGAGGACTTTGGTTAGTGTTATGATGGTTATGCAGTCATGGGTGTAAGTTGTCTCAAGATGGGGGAAAACTAACTATCTATTAGGCATAAGTGGATGTGATTTAGGTAAATAGCTTCATGGGTGCAATCCTTTGGTAACCTTGGCTTAATGGTATTCAGGTGCTTGAGGGGTCACTGGGTATCTAGTTGAGGGACTTAGGCATAGTTTTGCACTTAGGCATGGGTATCATTTCAAGGTGCAGGGTCTTACCTATACTTAGAGCATTTCCTATATCAGGCATGGGAGTTCTCATGAGCTACAAGCATGCCATAGATGAGTTAGGTTAGAAGCTCACAAGATCTCAACATACATTCTACATACTTAATCATTCAATCAATTAAACATCACATAAAACTTTCATCATTAACAAAGTTCAACAATAATACATCTATATTACTAAGAATTGATAAAATGCTTGTCTTGAGATATCAAAGGCCCAAAGGCTCACAGGTGAGCTTGGGAGTTATAATGGGGAGCAATAAAGGCATCCCAAACTAATTGTAGGTCTAATATCGAACATAGCATCTAGAACCAATCCATTAGGGCTTCTCTACTCCAATCTTCCTCTCTTGCTAACTGGACTCTACCTGCTTTTATAGTGCTTTGGGACATCTTTATGCCAAGGGGGATGGAGCACACCAGTTGTTGAGTTGGCACTAGAGGTATTCATTCTACCGATTCCACTACACTATCTTTAATGAGCCATCATTATCCTATGTGCCCACTTCCCAATGATGATTGAGCTAAAAAGGAGTTAGTTAGTCACCTGTCAGCTGGTGCCACTAGATGACAAAACAATAGTCATGATAAGTGATTACCTTACACCTAAGTGTCTTTTGTATTGGCATGGATCCTATACTTAGATGGATTTGGGGCCTAACATTCCATATGTGGAATTGGCTTCAAGAGATCCTGAATTTTAGGCATGACAATGCCTCTTTTTTCTTCATTCTTCTTCTCTCCTAAGCACATCTCATCAATTTCCTATGTGAAATTTACCCCAAAGCCAAAAACCTAGTTTCAAAATCACAAAATAAGGATAGATAAATGAAGCCGATATTATCCTTACCTAAAAATGGGAGAATTGGGAAAGGACACAAAGGAACGGTATCAATTTCTATCATTAACCCCACTCTATATTCAGGCCAAATGAAGAAATCTACCAACAATTTTATCTACTTCCTATCCACCATCACCATGTAAAGGTTACTAGGAAACAAAGATGCTAGATTTGAATTCACGTGCACCCATCTGCTCGTCACCAATAGCTCTACCCCTAAGACTTTCTCAATGGCCTCTGCAACTTCTAACATGGGAATCCAAAAAACATTAAAGAGACATCATTTGGAGATAACACCCAAGAAGTCCATCTCTCAGGCTTTAGTTTTGCCAAAGATCAAAGTTTATCCATTTGATTCCATGTAATTTTACTCCATTTTGACAATGCAAAGCAAGAACAAACCCAGGCCCCAAAACCACCATCCACACTCATATCACCCAATAATTTTGCACAAAAATCTATCATAAGTGATAAATTCACATGTATGCCTTAAATTGAAGATATTATGAGGTATTCACAGCCTGAATGCCAACTCAATTGCCGAAAAGGCACCTGCCACCATCACCAACCATGATAAAGCCCACAAAAAATCTAACCTTACTATTGCAAATAAAGAATATCACCTTTTACCATTATGAAGATTTAATTTTGAAAAATATAATTTAATTTTATAAAAAATAAAATTACAAATTATCAAAATATACATTACAAGTTAATTTGGTCCAACCCCCTAAAATATTCATACCCAGCTCTAACATTGTCCACTCTTTCATCCATAGATTGATCAATACCCATATTAGCAAGAAAATATGCTACTTTATTGCTTTCCTAGAAGAAATGGGAACATATATGTAGTCATACTAAAATTCAAATTGTACAACTTGAGCATGAATTGTGACACCCAAATTATAGGTCTCTCCTACTCACTTACATAGCCCACTTAAACATATTTTCACTATTATTCAGTCATCTGAAGCCTTCTAGATTCAGCCCCTGCTATCCCAAACTCCTCTCTTAGGCACATATCTATCCCCTAGGTTCCCTTTCCCCTTAGACAATAGCACCATAGGTTGGACTACAATGCTAGAACCTAGGGTGTCCACTTTCCAGCATTGTCGTCCAAGTTCACAATAGCCTTAAATGGTTAGATTTTCCCAAATCCTTATCTTTTCTATTGTCAGCCTAATGCAAGTTCATCTAACCTAGAATCACTAGTTTCCATATAAAACCCCATTCAAAAGTCATTTATAAGGGTTGGTAATCATTCAAAAGGCACAAGCTAGAAATATACTAAAGCACACTCAAACAAATCTTCTTATTCTCTGCATACAACCAACCACTTTTATTTTTAGCCTATCCAAGATCTCACACTAGTCACAAGTCATCTCAAGCTTACCCAAATTCACATACACTTTCATTACATACATAGGATTATACTATACACATTCAAATTATGAGAACTACATTGGCCTTGATCCCTCTTCAGAGTATGGTATATAGGCAGTGTGCCCACACACGGGGTGTGATCACACATTTAGTGCATATTACACACTAACCCCTTTTTTCAATTGGATTCGAGATCACCTATCAAGCATGAAGAGGAACTGAGATCCTTGAAGATAAAATCAATTACACATGGAGCTTCATGAACAACTGGGACTTGATATTTCAGGCACATAGTCTCTCACAGTAGATGAACAAAACCCAAAAAGCTTAGACACTAAGGAATACATCGCTAAAACTTAGACTATAATGCTGGACCTCCAGGTGTCCCATTTTTAATGCTCATGTCTAGGTAGAGAACAAAATTATGGATCCTATTTCTAATAGTCTACCCAGCTAGATCAGTAATTTGTGGCCTTTGTCTCCTTTATCTCATCCTAGAATCAACTAAGTTTTACTCTCTATCCCCTTGTTTGTTATTTTTTAAAATAAATTAAGCACTTCTAGATTTAATAAATTAGTAGGTTAATTAAGGCACATTTATTTACTAATTTTCCCCTTAATCCAGACTCCTTTACTATTTAGGAAATTAGCCCCTATAGTTTCCCAAATTGAGTAAAACATTTGGTGAACCTGACTTACTTCGAATTTTCACACAAAAACCCTATAAACCCTAGGGCTAATTACTTCTAATTTTTTGCAATACTTTTCTATTTTTTCTTAAATTTAAAAATTAAAAAAAATACAAATTAATTAAAATATTTTCAATAATTCACTTAAACCCTAGTTTGCACATACTAGGTCCTATTTGCATACAAACACTTTCAAACCACTAGGAAAAATATATTGCTAATTTTAGAAATATTTTCATATTTTTCCTAAATTTTTCAAGCTCAATCTACAAATTTATAACAAATTTTTCAAATTATTACATTAGCTTTGAAAAAAATCATTTCAAAGCCCTAGTTGCATCAACTAAATCCCAGTAATTTTCAAGTAATATTCCACTTATTTTTTGCAAATTTTGATTGAATACTAAAATCAGAAAATCACTTCAAATTTCAAAAATTCATAGTAAATTCCAAAAAAATTATGTCTCAAAACCCTAGTTGCATCTACTAGGTCCCATTCAAGCAAGTAATTTATCATAATTTTTTGAATTTTATCTTGCATACTTAGCTTAGAAAATCAATTTCAAATTCAAAAGTTCATAGTATTTTGCAAATAATATTTCTAAAAAATCCCTAGTTGCATACACTAGGTCATATTGCTTCTTGAGGTATCACCTTACACCCATAGCTAAATTGTAAAAATGATGCTCACTTATTTACACATGCTTATTACATTTCTTATAAATAATAAAGAAACCATAATGGGCCATATCATGTACATGAATGATGAAGTCTATCATATGTTAGTACAAAATTTCATTCTTTGCTTTGCATATTTACTTTTTATAGTATGGAATGATATCTAGCAAACTATCTGTGCATTTATTAAGACACCTCTTGTCCCACCTCCCTTGAAACCCATCTTCCATGCTAACTATTGTTGCATGGTTGATTTCACCATCCCACAGGTCACTACCCATCGCCAGAGATCCCAACTAGTACCTTTCATCCCTCCACCTCCTCACCCTATCAATTATTTATGCTCTCTTCCAGCACACGCTACCTATATAGATAATGGATAATACATTTAGATATGTTACTCAGCATGTTGTTATCCCTTTTTTGCCCACCCAAGAACCTCATAACCCACCTATTCCATCCCATCCCTGACCTAGGCCCCTTACACAAACAGATTCAAATAAGGCATATGATATTGTGGATTAGTTGTACAATACTCTAACAAAAATTTCAATGTTAGAATTGCTCCAAAAAGCCAATGTGTTTAAGGACATTCTCTATCAGGCACTCACTCAAATTTCCATGCTAGCTAACTTTGATCCTTCTTATTTTGTATCAGTGGTCAACACACTAAAAACTATCGAAGATGTTATTTATTTTGATAAAGAGGACACACTATCTCAAGGAGTTATTGATCAAAATTTACCACCATTCATACAAATTCAAATCAAAACTAGTGTAGTAAAGAGAGTTCTAGTTGATAGTGGTAATGGGATAAATATATGCAATATCACATTCTTACAGGCTATGGGTGTAGATATGGCATCTACGCAGAAGTCATATAAGACTATTAAAGGGTTTGATGACATACCACGACAAACATTAGGCACCATTGCTTTGGATATCATGGTAGGGCCCAAAACCCTTACTACCCAATTTCAAGTTATGCCTGGTCCTCTCTATTATAATATTTTCCTTGAGCGGCAATAGATACATGCAATGCAAGTCATTATTTCTACTTTACACCAATGTGTCAAGTTTATTCATGATACATATCTCTACACATGTCCAACAAATAATCAGCCATTCATATATTGTCGAGTTACAGAGTCATCTTCGACTAATTAATCAGATGGGACACCTTCTCTTATCATGAAATCACCACTTCACCATATTCCTCTTGATAAAATACATACATATGATGTGGGAGAGACCAACACCTCCAATTCCAGATATATCTCTAGCTCCAAATGCTCAGTTAGTTATAACAACTCCAATCACTTCAATAGTCATAGTAACTACACCCGTTACACTTATGCCATCACCAATAATAGTTCCAACAGTGCCAGTTGCTCCCATAGATACAACACCTCATGTTGATACAAATACTCTCATATCATCATCATCTTCTCCTACTATAGTTATTAAGACTCCTATTTCATAGATACCCCTTTTGGTAAATTTAGAGTTACCTTACGTACATGATGTTGATACAGATTCCCAGGCTACTTTAGATGATGATGATACAACACCCAAACTCATAAATAATTATCTATGTGGATTGAACTTTACACCAATTGGCCCAGGAGAATACCCAAATGATTTTAGAGCACTTATTAAGCATCATACATCACTCTTAGCATCTCACAACACATTCTTAGGATATACTCCATATTCATGACCACAAATAGATCGTTGGGCATATACAGTTAACATGGTTACTTCTATGAATAAAAAGATAGTCATTTGGATCCAGGTAGGTAGTACATAGCATCAACCACAAATTTTACTATAGATGTTACTTGATCATAAATTAATCAATCTTCCTACAATATTGCATAGATCTATCAATAGATTATCACAAAAAGAAGGTAACCCATTTTGACTTTTTCACAGGATCACCAACCATGATACCGACTCATGTATACCTTTACAATAATGATTAGATAAACTAAGACATTGAGGCATTATTCAGATCACAACACCACTAGTAGCACCAGCACCACTGCTAATGAAATCACTTACCAATAGGACTAAATGACCAAGAGCAAAAGCAACATCTCCACAACCAGAGCAACCCTCAGTTCATCTTTGATTTGATGACAACATGAACATAGCAGCTACAGCATATGACAATACTTATGATGATGATCTTGATGCATTCAATGATGATTGAAATCCTTTCCTCCATTTTTATCCCCATTAGCCTCCATCTCAGGATCCCTTCCCACCCCCAGCCTAGTCTCTTATATTATGATGTGATGTTTGTATATAATTTTCTTTACAACATTGATTATACATAGTTTCCTCTACTTGATTATACATAGCTCAATTATTGCAAAATATAAAAACAATATAATATTTCAAAAATACATAAACATGTCAATTGTATGCATCATCATTGCTAACCATTATGCTAGACTTACATTACATTGTTATATGCTATTGTTTATTGATTTATCTATATTACCAGGCTTTACTTGATCTTCTTTGAGTGTGTGTAGGGCATCTGGATCCTTTATTGTTTCACTCCACCCATCGTAGGGGCATCCTACTTCTACGTTCCAGCTACATATTGATACATCTACCCATTGGGGGAACACTCCACATGACTACACCATACAGGTTATGTCATTCTTACACTATACACTCTAGACATCTTGTTGTAGTATGTTTCTTACTTGCTTACAAAGATATCACATCAACATCCATTAGCATATATCACACTTCTATATTTCATAGCATATACATTAGTTTTGTATTACATATTTTGTATACTCTTGCTTCTTGCTTTCCATAGTTAGATACATAATTGTATTTCCAGTACTTTGCATGCTTCCACTATTCACTTTGATTAGCTAGATGTGTTTGTATTTTCTAGTTCTTGTTTGCTTCTTGCTTATGTTCTAGGACATTTTCCAATGTCCTTTGTTCCTATTTATATGTGTGTGCCTTTGGACACCTGCCAATGTCTTTTGTGTGTGCCTTTCATGTACTTACAGCCCTTGTGCCAATCTTTGCTTGTTCCCATGGTGTCTGTATGTGGCATTTGAACATGCCTTATGTGCTTATTTGGCCCCTTAGCCACCCTTGCATGTTTTTTACTTCATGCTTTGTATGATTGTTGCTTGATTGCTTATCTTTGTGTGCAATACCATGATTCCAATCATGCATTTACCTTACTTCTTAGATGCCATGATGGATATCATGTTCCATCCCTTCATGCCACTAACAACTAACATTTTGAATTCTAATTTACTATTATGCACATGCTATTACATTTTTATATCTATCTATGCATACCCCTGTGGATCTAACAATCTCTCTCTACAACTTTTTCTATAGCTTGAGATAATGTATGTCAATGCTATATCAAAAAATTTCATATCTTAACACACTTTTAGGGCTTTTTCTTCTAAGGGTAGTCATTACAGGGTCTTCATTCCTACCCTCAAAAAGAGGGGGAAAAAAATAGGGGTTTTGTCATAGAGATCAAAGCTCTTAATGGTCAAAAAAGTAGTTTTATAATAGTATAGTTTAGAATCCAAAACTTAGCATAGGCAAACCAGACCAGGCAGGCAACAGAGAATCCAGATCAATCATCAATTTTGGCTCTAGATAATAGCACAAAAAATAGGACTACAGTGCTAAACCCCAAAGTGTCCAATTTTTGGTGTTGTTGTCCAAACAATAGAATATTCAATTTTCTAGAATCAAGTAGAGAGGTGAGTTCAATCATAGTTTTTCTAGTACAGTTCAATCTAGAAATTAGTAGTTTTCAACACTTATTTTGCTCAGAGAATCCAGATATAGGGGGCATCATGCACGGCATGAGAGTTTCCATTTTTAGTTCAGACATGGTAGTTGATACAAATTTTAGTTCAAAATCTATGTTTCAAACACCAGTTATTAAGGTTAATGTGTGCGGCACATGGGCCTTTTCTATTTCTAAGTTTATTGCATTTTCTTACACATTCCCAGTAGTTGCGTGCCTTACTCCATCTACAGGTGGTTGGCATCACATTCAAGTAAACTTTCATAAAAGTTTGCTTCTCACGTACTCAAGTTCCCAAGTGGCTTCCTAAGCCTTGATTCTATTTTTAAGAGGGGCTTCTATACAAGTCCAATCTCCATCTTTTGAAGTGGCCAATAATGGCCTAGTTTCTAGTTTGCATTCAACTATCCACACCAACATTGTCAGATCACAACACATTCAGGGGCTCCATGAGCCATCTCATGTGACATTCATCTATATTGGTATTTTCTCATTCAACTTCACATCATGGGGTAACGATGGATCCAAAGGACTAGCTAGCCTTTATATTCTTGAGCCACCTATTTAGCGGGATTGGACACACGATCTAGACATTGATTATCACATGCATGATTTGTTAACTTCACATAGTTGGTGATGATAGAACCAAAGGGCCTACCTTTGCATTCTTGAGCCAACTTCTAGGGGATTAATCACTCAACTAATTCATTGATATAACTCTTGGTTCAACATACTTCCAACATCACCTAGCACAACCCAATAGCATAACATGTTTTGTATTGGTTCATGTACCTGGAGAGGTGTATTCATTCTTTTCTCTTCCTTTTTCTCTCTTTACCTAGCTTTGTACATTCTTATTTTAGATATAGTTTATCTAGTAAGAACTGATCTACTTTCACTTTCTTTTTTGCAGACTTACATAATACAATTTGCTCTCACTACACACAATCTAACATCACATAGCTTATTGGGCTTAGCCTCATAGGTAAGTTCATGTATGCTTCTCTTTTTTTTCCTTTATCCTAGTATTTCACTTTGTTGCATACTTAGAATAAAGGTGGGGCAAATGTGGTCATACTAAAATGTAATTTGTACAACTTGAGCATGATTTGTGACACCCAAACCATAGGTCTCTCCTACTCACTTACATAACCCACTTAGGCATGTTTTCATTATTTCCCAATCATTTGAAGCCTTCTAGATTTAGCCCCTATTGTCCCAAACTCCTCTCCCAAGCATAGATCTATCTTCCAGGGTCCCTTTCCCCTGGACAATAGTGCCATAGGTTGGACTACAGTGTTGGTACCCAGGGTGTCCACTTTCTAGCACTATTATCCAAGTCCACAATAGCCTCAAATAGTTATATTTTATCGAATCCTTATCTTTTCCTTTGTTAGCCTAATGTGAGTTCATCTAACCCAAGATCACTAGTTTCCCTTTAAAATCCCATTCAAAGGTCATTTAGAAAGGTTGGTAATCATTCAAAAGGCACAAGCTAGAAATATACTAAATCACACTCGAGCAAATCTTTCTATTCTCTGCATACAACCAACCACTATTATTTCCAGCCTTTCTAAGCTCCTGCACTAGTCATGAGTCATCTCAAGCTTGCCCAAATTTGCATACACTTGCATTACATACACAAGATTGCATAATACACATTCAAATTAAGAGAACTACATTGGCCTTGATCCCTCTTCAGAGTATTGGTATGTAGGTAACATGCCCTCACATAGAGTGTGATCACATATTTAGTGTATATTACACACTAACCACTTTTTTCAATTGGATTCGAGATCACTTATCAAGCATGAAGAGGAACTAGGATCCTTGAAGATAAAATCAATTACACACTGAGCTTCACGAATAACCAAGACTCGATATTTTAGGCACAAGGTCTCCCAAAGTAGATGAACATAACCCAAAAAGATAAAAAAAACTCAGACACTAAGGACTACAATACCAAAACGTAGACTACAACATTGGACCTCTAGCTGTCCCATTTTTGGTGCTCATATCTAGGTAGAGAACAGACTTCTAGATCCTGTTTCCAATAGTCTACCCAACCAGATCAACAACTTGTAGCCTCTATCTCCTCCATATCAGCCCATAATTAGCTAAGTTTTACTCTTTATTCCCTTATTTTTTATTTTTAGAAATCAATTAAGCAATTTTAGATTTAATAAATTAGTAAGTTAATTAAGGCACATTTATTTACTAATTTTTCGCTTAATCTAGACCCCTTTACTATTTAGGAAATTAACCCCTATAGTTTCCCAAATTCATTAAAACAATATCCAATCCTCAAACTAATTCAATTTAGGTTATATTATAGACAAAATATTCTCAAGTTTCCACGATCTATCCCTCTGAACTCTCAGAGCCTGGATGACTACCTACGAATCCCCTTTAATTTCTAAAAAGGAGATCCCTCACTCCAAAGCCATCTCCATACCAACTACCAAATCCTATGCCTCAACTTCATTATTCATTCCATTTGATAGCTTTAATGACATTTCTCTTATAAGTGAAGCACTACAGTCTTTAATCATACAACCTACCCTAGATGCTCCTGGATTTCCTCCATAAGCTTCATCAAAGTTTAGTTTAAACTAGCCAAGTTATGGAGGAGACCAAACTGTGTCCTTTATACTTCTCATATCCTTCTTATCTACTATTGGCCCTTTAATGGGAAGAGGTTTGATATTTTTCCAATTTGCACACATTTGCATATCCCATTGCATCAACATACCTTCTTTCCTTTGAAAATGTGAAGAGATAACTTCAAAAATGGATAACTCCATTTATCTTATGACCGCATGTAATAATCAAGATTTATTTTCAAAGATGCATTCATTCCTTTCTTTCTAAATCATCCATATTAAAATGATAGGGCTACATCTCCATAAACTATAGAGTGAATTATTAACATCTCCCATTGACCAAATTATAAAGGCTTGAAAGAGAGACGACAGCCATGTCCACACAAAGTTAAATTTGTTGCAGAGCTAAATCCAACATCAATTAGAAAAGGAGCAATTGAATAACATATGGTCAGTTGTTTCCTCCTCTTTATCACATACACAACTTCTAGAAGAGCCAACAAACCCTATCTTCTTCAATCGATCTTGTGTGAGCACATGACCATGCACTTCCAACCATGCGAAGGTTCCTGCTTTTTATAAACCTTCCTTACTCTAGTAAAGAAAACTTGCCCATCCCAAAGAATCATCCTTAGTTTGCACCATCTGAAAGTCTAATCTAACTAAATACATGCCCATTTTTGCATCAATCCAATGTAACCAATCTTCCTTATTATTAATAAAAAAAATTGTTATTAATACAAACCTCTAAATATAAAGCGTCCTCTCATGAGACTAAAAGATCCACCAAAATTTTCCATTTACAATTTACTCTCCTTAAATTAGGATTCAAAATCATGTAGTCTTTCACTTTCGATCCCCATAGATTTTTTAGAAGCTCTTTGATCTAACTACCAACGAATTCCTCTAACAAGAATCTTGCCAAAATTTTGCCTTCATTCCATTAGTAATAGTCCAAGAAACATGTTGCACTATTATTGATCTACATTTCAGCATGAAATTCCACACATGAGATCTTCTAGGGGGATTCATAACTAACACCATATGCTCTTGGGAATCTGATTCAAGATACTTAGCTCATAGAAATATACACCACAAACTTTTTGATTTGGAAACCATTTTCCATACCAATTTAGCCCCCAAAGCTAGATTTCAAAGATGAAGATCCTTTATACCCACTCCACCTTTCTTTTTCCTCTTACAAACTCTATCCCATTTCATAAATGGAATTTTATTATCTTCACCACAACCTTACCAATTATTCATTGAACTTATAACTTTCTCTATAAGACACATCATATAAAAGCAATAGGTCAAAAGAGCACTGAGAATGACCTTAATAAGAGTTATCCTACCAGCTAAGGATAACCATTTTCTTTTCTAAGTACTCAGGCGTGCCTTAAACTTCTCACGTAGATATTTATAGATACTAGAAGAACTAACTCCTTTGAAAAGAGGAACCCCCATATATTTTCTTGGAAGCTTCCCAATCTTGAAACCTAAGATCCTACTTAAATTGAATTTTATCCTAGGAAAACAATTTACAAAATAAATTTCAGACTTACCTTCATTAACTCTTTGACCAGAAGCTTCTTCATAACTTCTCAAGATTATTTTAAACTCTAAAGCTTCCTCAACTATAGCTTTTCTAAAAATAAAAGTATCATCTGCAAAATGATGATGCGTAAGGATTTCAAAATTATCCACAATTTGAAGACCATGCAACCTTCCTCTTTCTTGATCCTCTCGCACTGCTCTTCACAAAGATTATGCCATTAGTATGAAAATCAAAGGGGATATGGGATCCCCTTACCTTAAAACTCTTGAAATAGTGAAGAAACCAATTGTACATCCATTAACTAACACTAAAAATTTAGGATTTGATACACAACTGAACACCCACTCACACCAATCTTTGCTAAATCCAAACTTCAACGTCTTGAACAAAAATATCCAATTCACCCTATCATAAGATTTACTAAATCCAATTTTATCAACATACCTTTTTTATGATTATGCATCATTGAATTCATAATTTTATGAGCTACAATAATTCCTTCTTGGATTCTTCTTCCCAGCACAAAACCTGCTTGCTTACTAGAAATCAATTTCTCAAAAAAAGATTTCATTCTCAAAATAATGGATTTTGAAATAGTTTTATATGTTGTATTATATAGAGATAATGGTCTAAAATCCAAGAAAGAATATTGAGATTCACCTTTTGTAAATAATGATAAAAAAGTTATGTTCAATTATGGGAGCACTTTCTTCTTCTTTCTAGATTCTTCCACCATCTCCTTGACATCAACACCTACCATATCCCAGAAGAATTAAAATAAGGCTATAGGGAATCCATTTGAACCAGGAGATTTATCCTTGTTCATTGAAAAAACCACCCTATTTATTTCTTCCATTGAAAAAGGGGCCAATAATTTATCATTCATACCTTGTGAAATCACTTATGGGATGAGATGGAGAAATTCATTCTGCGCTCTCAAATTAGAAAAATCTTCATCATTTAACAATGTTTGAAAGAAGTAGGCAGCTTCTATATGTATAGCTTTTGTAGAATCTAAGACCATCCCCTAGCTAGATTGGATATGAGAAATCTTGGATACCTTCCTTTTAGCTTTTACTGAAAGATGGAAAAATGTTGAATTTTTGTCCCCTTCCTTAAGCCAATTCTCCCTCGATTTCTATTTCCAAAATATTTCTTCTTTGTAAAGAATTTCCTCACAATCAATAACTAAAGCTTTTTTAAGATTATAAACTTCAACATCCATCCCCCATTTGAATATTTTATCATTAAGCTTATGCAAATCAGATTCGATCCTTTTTTTTCTTGAAAAATATTCTTAAAATGCTCACGGTTCCAAACATTGAGATTTTCTTTCAAAAATTTCAATCTCTTGCTCATCTGAAACATTTTAGATCCTTGAGGACCAATAAATTTAATCCACCATTCCTTAACATTCTCAAATAATGATGGATCTCTAAACCACATCATTTCAAACTTGAACTGGCATTTTTCTGGGGGGAATCAAAATCAATATTCAACAAAATAGGCCAATGATCTAACCTAGTCTGTGGCAAAACCCAACAATCCAATTTTCTATTGCTTTAATTCCATAAGGAAGAAATCAAAAGCCTATCCAATCTCTTAAGAAAATTTGCTATTTCAAGATGTCTATTGTTCTAATTAAACCACCTTGAATTTGGTTCCACATCTTCTAGATCATTATGAGATACAAACAAACCAAAATTTTGAATAACTTGAGAATATGAAAACACTCCTCCTTGCTTATCTTTATAAATCAAAATAGCATTGAAATCTCCCCCTAAAACTATCTTCTTAGTCTAAGAATACTTTTAAAATGATGAAATATTTTCCCAAAGAGAATTTTTTAGAGAATCTCACTGAGGCCCATATATATTAAAAAAAGGAACTACAAATCTGACTTGAAACTCAAGATTCTGCCCACTTGCCAATTTTGACCTGAAACCAATAGTTCTATTTTGGAAGAAAAGGGTGACCAAAGGATGTCCAAACCACCAAATGCTCCAATTGTTTCCACAAAAATTCCTTGCCAACAATGCCCAAACGATCTCAAAAATCCTTCTGTTTTACCCCTATTAAGTTTGGTTCCTTACAGTAATAAAATATTCGATTTCTCAATACTAATTAGATGCTTAATCGAGCATATTTTGTTAGGGGCATTTAAAACCCTAAAATTCCAAGAAATTACCTTCATGATTCTAAAAGAGGGAATTCCACCCCCCCCCCACTTTGAAACATCTAAAAAGTCTTCTAAAGTGCCCTATATTTTAGATTTCCTTCCTTGATTATTTTTAGGACCCCAATTTAGTTGAAAAAAATTAATTTGAGACTGAGAAATAGAGATAATTTCCTTAGATTCAAATCCCCTTATGAATCTTCTTCCACATCTTCCTTAAAATCTGACCCTTTCTTATCAGATCTAATAACCTCCTCAGTCATTTCCTCTAAAATTCTTAGACTATCACTGGACTCCAAATTCATCTATTTTTTTAAAACCATAGATCTTATAGAATGGGATTCTTTTTTAATGAATTCATAGCTCTTAATCACCAAAGTTGGTGAGATTACTTCCATTGTCCCTAATTTAACCAGCAAATTCTTTGTTTCTCTAATCTTTTGCACTTGAGATTTCCAAGCTTCCTCATCCTCCTTGCCTTGATCTACCTTATGATCCAAGCCCTTTTGACCCCTATTTCTCCATTTTAAATCCTTCTTTGGTTTCGTTGAGGCACCATCTTAACTATTTTGGTTTGAAGAGAGCTCCTACTTTTTTTACAAAACTTCTAAATATGGCCTGGTTGGTGACATTTTTAACATCTAAAAGGGATATTTTCCACATCAATTATCTGATTCCAAACTCAACCCTCTGTCTTGATAATCACAAAATTAGGAATATCTTGATCCAAATCTAACACAACTCTAACACGAGCATAAGTTGATGTTCTACCTTTGAGCGAGGATTTATCTATTTCAAATTCGGACCCACCAAACCTTCAAAAGCATCCAGACAATCTTCACTCCAATATTCTAAAGGTAGACCATATAATCTTATCCACATTGGATAACTACCCTTCTTAGCTTTTAATAGATAAAAATTAGGGATCCAATTATGAATCTAAAGACCCATTCCATTCAAAGACCATGATTTAATTTTGAAAACATTTTCTTTCTCTTCTTTGGTTTCAAAGACCACAACAAAAAAACCTTTGGGCAGAAAGCTCACCACCATCGATGAATCTTAATGTTCTTTAATCCAGAGTTCAATAGCTCCCACCATTGGCCATTTTATTGCATATTTGTAAATTAGGGCACAATCTATCAATTGTCTAATTTTATAAATAAAAATATTTGAAATCCATTCCAAAACCCTAGCTTCCCCAATCTTCACCCCATCCCCCAAATATTCTACAATGTGATCCAAAAGATTTTCTAATGACTATTTTCCTCCAGACACCTTCTTCACCTCTTATATATTCTCTGGCTCAACTTCTACAACTTCATTATCAACAACCAAAGCTTTTAAATTACCCTCAAACTTTTTTGAGTTCTGCTCTTGAAAACCTACTAGTTTACCTTTCCAGATGGCACTTATTTTGCTCAAATTTGCTTCTTCATCCCACCATTCTCTATCTTCCTCTATAATCACCTCCAAAACTTTTATATAATCTTTCTTGCCCTGATTACACCTGATTTTACCTCCTAGCTTATAATATTTGAGGCTCTACAAGGGACCCACTCTAGTTTACAACATTGTGATCATGTTCTTTGCTCCTAGTCCTCCCTTCGTCTGATCCTTCTCCTTCATGCCCTTCTTCTCCTACTCTCTTACTCACAACATCTCCTCAAGTTTTTGATCCAATTTTAGAGATATTATTGATGACTATTTTTGCTATTTCCTAGAACCTAACAATTCTATCCTTACAACTTCATAACCAAAACATCAAACAAATGAATAAAAAAATACAAGACCTATTTTTTGTTGATACAAAGGTATATGTCTTGGTTGATCATGCATAAATAGTATATCCATATTAAAAATAATTGAAGAAATTTGGAGATGAATTATATGGGACTCTGAAGTTACTAAAGATCTCTAGTGTTACATGAAGATTATTCCTGATTTAGTATTTGAGAACTTCAAAATTTGTTATCTACATTGATGATTTATTTCAGCCTACATATACAACATTCAACATATTTTCTCTAAAAACTTGTTAGAAAAAACAATAATGTAGACTACAATGACATCTAAAAAATGGACTAGATATATATCTTATAATTCATTCTAAAGTTCTTAAAACTATATCTATGTCCACTTAAAAAATATGATTTATGCAAGAGAAAATGGTGTTATTTACTAATATAATGAGTAATTTTATGATCTCATCATTCTTCCACACTTGAATTCATGTATGTCCTCATACATTCTACTATTTCCCTATAGATTTAGCTTTCTCAATCATTTATTGCAGTCATGCTCTTTGTAAAAATTTGATCACTTGTTTTATCTAAAAAATATATTTAGAAATTTGTTCACTTATTTTATCCAAAAGAAATATTTTTAAGCGTTTATAATATTCATAGGCTTGTTCCATTATGCTAGCCTATAATGAGTTTTTGAGTAGTGTAAATTTATACATTCTTTTGATCCACTCTTTTGGTGATCATTTTAACAATGATCTTTTGCTTTACTGAAAGATACCTTTATTTGGTAAGATTAGCTCCCATTTTCAAGGAATTAAATAAATATTTTCATCCTATTTCTTATTGCAAACCATATAAGATGAATTGAAAGATCTCATTGTACATTCTTTTTAATTTAACAATACATTCAATTGTTTAAAAAGGGCATGTTGAATCAACAATACAATTATTTGAAAAGCGCTATCATTTACTGATTTTCAACTCTTTCCTTCTCTTCTCTCCCACACTTATACATGTCCTCATGCATGGGGAGATTTTCATTTTTCTTCTTTTTCTTTTTTATTTTTAAAAACTCACTACTCAAAAACTTCTTCAAGTGTACTTATTTGTAATTTAAAAACTTATAACTATATTTGGAAATAAAATAACATAATAAATATTTTATTTATACTCTAAGTTGTCTTTTATTTCCTTCATATTGATGTGGCCAAAGTTCTTGGATGCTAAAAGAGATGAAGAAGACACAATTAATCAGGTACAACTTTATTGCTTGTTTGGGAAAAGCAATCATTTGCTAGTTTTTAACTTTTTCATATCTTTTTTCCTTTTCTTTTTACTTTTACCCTTAGTCGGTCATTTTTTTTTTTTTTATCAAGACTCTTTTATACAATACATGTCCAGCCAACAAGTTAGTTTTCCAACCATGACTATCAACAACACCCAAAGGTTTTCATTATTAAATTTTTTATTTTTTAAGAATTGATAACACGATGATAAATTAGGAATCAGTTGTTCTAGTTTCTATACAACACTCAAATCAATTAGAAATTTGATTGTTTTCATAAATTTCTTTTTGTGAGTTAACTTTATCAAAATCAGTCCATGTGTAAAATATGAGAAAAAAATATCTAATTATTCTTCAAAGAGATTTGCATGATTTTTTCAATGATGTATACACGTCAAAATAACCTTTGTTGAGCTCCTAAACTGGTCTATGCAATTTTGGAGTTAGGCTGGTGGACTTTGGAGTTAGATTGGTAGACTTCAAAACTAGACTAATGGACTCTGAAGCTAGTTTGAGCTAGTCCATTATGGCATGAGCTAATCTTATAAAGTATTTTTACTTTTTAAAATCATAGTACTTATTTATAGTGCATATATATGACATGTATCTCATTGGTCTTGATACTCAAAATCCATAAATTGTATTTTTTTCTGATCAGAATAAAATGTTGGGAAGTCTATGTTGTAATCAAGCTATTTTAACAAACTAAAAAAGTGAAAAATTATGATCAATAATACCTATATACTTAAGTCAAACATCAGATGTTGGTTTGAAAATATTATAACAAAAGATTAACAAGTTATCCAAAAACATGGGTTACTTGAAAACCTTCCATTTGATATCTTAGTTTGCATAATTTCACATGTTTACAAAGGTTATTTGATTTAAACATGTATAAAAAGAGAAATTGAGAAAAAATGAAAAAACCTTTCTTGTGAATAGATATGGCTCAAGGATTAGTTTAATTAAGAGTAATGAAATATGTATTATGACATTAAGAACCACTTCAGATTAGTTTTATTATTATGGTTGATTGTGGGTGTAGTTCTAGTTACAATTCTAGATTATGGATGGATTTCAAGAAGTGGAAAAGTTATCATTTCATTATTATACACAATTTATTTTAAAAATTCTTACACCCAACATAATAATAATAGTGTGGTGGAGGCCACCATGAATGAGCTTGGTATTGCAACAATTAGATGAGTGGTTGATGGAAATGATTTGAAAAATATTGAGATGGTGGAGGTATATTATTCTAAGTACGAAATATATATTTATAGAAATTAAATTTATATTTATATGAAAACCAAAAATGCATTGGTGGCCATGATTCTCTTTGAACAATAAATAACACTTTCATGCTTCATTTTACATTTATTACTTCTTTGTGTATGTTGTCTTTGTTTGTACAAGAAACTTGGCATTTATACTTAGAATCCCCAAAACAACATTTAGTCAAATTATTTTCTATTATTTTCTCTTAAAATATTCCTTCTAAGAATTTTGAAATTAGACTTTCTTGCTCATCAATCAACCAATTATTTATGTTTAACACTTTTTCTAGTTGGGTTACAATTTATTTTGTCTCTAAATGGATTGAATTAACTTACCTAAGTTCACTCATGAGATATTTCAGTAGACCAGGATGAGGTTTCAACATGTGGAAGGTAATTATTTCTTTGAATAACTCTTCTTCTGAAGTCACACATGTTAGTGGATAGTAAAAATTTGAAATAAAATATTCTTGATTGTTTTGTACCTAGCTAAAAATAGCGTGCTACAGTGGTGTGTGATTATAAGTTTCATCATGAGTGTACTTAGATTTATTTTGGTAACATTTTTTAGAAGGTTTTAAAGTTTCCAACTCAAGTCCAGGCATCTTTGGAGCCAAATTAAATATCTTTGGAGCCAAACCGATGGACTTCAAAGCTAAACTGGTGGACTCAAGAGCCAGATTGGGATCTTCAAGGGAACCTGTCAACTCCTCTATTAATTATTTAATGTCTTATTTTTATTTGTATTTCTCATTGGGAGGGTTTTAACTTTATTTTTTTTAAGAATATTTATGTTGGCGAGTGGAGAACTAGTCAATGTTTTGCTTGAACATAACTGAGTATTACAAAATATATAACATTGGCTCCCATAGTTATTTTTTATTTGGATCCATAGATAGGGGTTGTTTGTCTATACCTGGAGTTTGATATTTGTTGTGCAAGTAGTTTAGGTTGAGTTACTTATTCAATTTTTAAAATTTGGCAAGTAGGAGTAGGTATCAACACTGGTTTAGGTGGAAACTTTCTTTGTCGATTGAATTCTTATTGAAGTACCCATCGTTGATTTATCCATAGTTGTTGATTTGGCTATGACACCCATGATTTTTGTAAATTCCAACCTTTTAGAGACCAATTTGGCGATCCCCATGTTTGTGGAGGTGTTTGTCTAGCCCATGGTATCATCTATATATTAGAAGAATCTCTAAGAACAAAGTGATTTAGATTTTGATTATAAGGAAAATTATTCCCTTGTTTTGTATGTAATTGAGTTCTTCGATTGGTTCGGTAATCTATTTAAATTAATTCTTAAGGACAAAAATGAGGATATAATTTTTTATGTCACGGTAATTTACATCATAAATACCACACATGTCTATCATATCTAGAGAGTAGTCTTGAATGTCATGTTTCAATCTACATTTTGGGCAATACATAGCTAGAGGTTCAATAGTGAAATTAGATTTTACTTGCAAGCCATCTAGTGCGATTATTAATTGAACCAAAATATCTATTTTAAAGTTTGAGAATTTCTCCATGAGTTATCTTACATCATTACTTCTTTTCCCTATTTTCAATTTTTTATTACTAACGTGTGTTCTTGAATAGTTCCTACATAGTTCAATAATTTCATTGAGACCTATTTTATTTGTATATTTTTTTCATTAGGTTCAAGGACTCTTGAGCATCATCATTTAATCCTTTTAATAAAATTATCTTATTGAGGTCTTCATTCAACTCGTATCCACATCTTCTATAAACAAAGAGGAATCAATCTAGTTAATCTTTCATATATATATATATATATATATAAAATTTAATACAAAATAATTCCTCCTTTATATCACTTAGCCTACAATAGTCATGATATTTGTCCAAAAATCTATGTTTTATTTCATCCCATGAATGAATGGAATTTGGTTGCAAATCCATAAACTATCTCACAACTGAATCATTAAGTGTAAAAGGAAACAGTTTTAATTTTTTTAATATCTATTTTGTAATCATAGGCTTGACATAATACTTTGAACTCAAATAAGAACTTGTCAGGATCCACTGTTGATATCCCCTTAAAATTAGGCAATATGTATGGGAATATATTCTTCATTTGGGTATTCTCATCTTGGTTTAGGACAATAAGATAGGTACAAGTTCTTCTTGTTGGTTGAGCTCTATTTTCCCTAAACCTATTTTATGGATTCAATATAATTTCCAGATTGTCTCCCATGTTTAAATTGTGTTTTGTTGGATGTTCTTAGGCATATATATTCCCTTTGAATCTATGGGTTTAATAAAGTTATATAATTTATGGGAAGTTTTCTTAATCAACTACCACTTTATGATTTATACCTTACTAACACTTATAAATGGTACCAAAAATGATGGGGTGTCATCAATCCCTTCATTTAATCAACTAAATTTAGTTGATATCATATCATATCAAGGTCAGTGTCCAATGATAATCAACAATAAGGTATAAAGGATAATGATTAACAATTGTCAATTTTGAGGTGAGTTGTAGATCATTTACTACTTAATGTCTAATTTATTTTCTTGAATTGAAATCTACTCTATTACTTGTAAACATAAACACACTTGTTGAATTGAAATGCTTGAATAAAAACACACTTTACTGAAATTTAAAATGCATTAAAGTAAACACACATTTAATCTATTTGTACAGATGTAAATTGTAAAAAATGTAAGCACACTTTTAATCTAAGTTTCTAAAATAGAAATACTTTGAAAGAGAAATACTTAAAATTCAAATTATTGAAAGTAATATTGTTGAAAACACACACATTAACACACAATATTGAAAGAGAAACATATATCACAATAATTCTTATAAGATAATAAATGACAAACTTTAAAATACACAACAATATGAAATAAACATATAAATATCATACATAAATCTTGCTTCTTTGATTGAGTGAGCCCTTACTCTCCCTTAGAACAGGATTATAACAACACTTAGCTTTGTATAAACTTCATACAATCAACTCTTCATTAATTTTTAAAGTGCTTACAATCTTAAAATGACCCTTATCTTACTAGTTCCTTGCTCTATGTTAACTCCATGATATTACTAGCTCTCATAATATATGATAAGGTTGTATATATAATATAACTTCTTTAACAACTTCTTGTTTGAAAGTAACAAATTAACAAATCAATTTAAAACTTATTTTTTAATCTTAACAACTTAAAAAATCAGTTTATAAATAGTTTTTATCCTTAAAAACATTATAAATTAGTTTTGAAATTGATTATTATTAGAGGCTAACAACTTAACAAATTACAAGTTCAATTTTTACATATTTGGAGAATATTAACAGTCTCCGTTATTCAAAGAGAAAATAACTAAAAATGATAGATTAAAAAATATACCATATTATAATTTGTTGAAGATAATATATATTCTTTGTACTCTATCCAAAAACTTCTAATTTTATTGGAGATAATTAATCACAATCTTGGTCAATTCTATTTCCTCCAATAACTTGATGTGTGAGATGTTCATAGTAGTTGAAGTACTATAAATATCTTTTCTTCTTTTAAAAATGCCTATTTTTAGAAATACTATAAATAGATTTCATATAAACACTTTCTAAAAATAAGTATGAATCATCTCTAGGACTCTTTACTTTCATGTCTTCATAGTTGTAATGCTTTGTATTTGTTGATGCCTATTTTTGAAAGGTGTTATTTATAGAATTTTTATAAATAAAAAGACCATAAATTATGTCCCAAAATATTATCTCATGTTTACTTTAGTCTTATAAGCTAGAAAATTCATTTTAGGTATATTTAGGTTCAATTATATACAACTCTAGACCTAGACTGATGGTCTCTGACGCCATATTGATGGACTCTAGAGCTAGGACTGGTGGACTCCAGAGCCAACTAAAATGCTTATAACTTTTGCATACGGAATCATATCAAGATGATTATTTTTTTGAACTTGTCAATATTTTTGAGAGGAATATAAATATGTAATTAAATTTAAGTTTAGAGATATTAATAACTATTTTCTAAAACCTATCAATTTTGTCCTTACGCCTTCATAACCAAAACATCAAACGAATCAACACAAAAACAAAAGACTTATTTTTGGTTGATACAAAGGTGTTTGCATACCTTAGCTAATCATACATAAATAGTACATCCATCTGAAAAGCAACTAAATAAATTTGTATATGATTTATATTGGACTCTGAAACTACTGAGGATCTCCAGAGCTACATGAGTATTGTTCCTGATTTAGTATTTGAGAACTTCAAACTTGTTATTTGCATTGATGACTTATTTTAATCTTCATATACAACACTTGGCATATTTTCTCTAAGAACTTGTTAGGAATAGAAACAATGTAGATTGTAATGACATCTAAAGAATAAACTAGATATATATCCTATGTTTCATTCTAAAACAAGCATAATTTCTTAAAACTACATCTAATTATACTTTAAAAACATGATTTATGTAAGAGAAAATGACGTTATTTATTGATATAATGAGCCATTTTATGGTTTTATCAGTGACAAGCAAAGACAAATTAGTTTTAATATTTGAAGAGTGGCACACATAATCCAAACCCATAACACGTGCACATGCCTACAATGAACTACTAGCAAGATAAACATGAGCTACCAAAAATTGTGTCCATGGGTGCTAAATGACAAAACAATATGATCAAGACACATGTAACCATTTGAATTTAAGAACTATGGTAGAGATCACAAAGATAAATGATGAGATTTATGACTGATAATTGATCCTAATAGGTAGTTAAGAAGCGATAGCAGAAGATAGTAGTAGATAACCTCGATCAACCCAATGCATTAACTACCAAGTGGGAAAAATGACATAATAACTGCTAGGTGGTTATAGTTGGTAGATTAAAGGGCTCTTATGAGCCTATAAAATGCAAACCCTCATGAAAGAAAAGGGTTGGTTATTGTTGGCTAGCAGGTTGACAATAATTGAGATTATAATTGATTGTTTACAATTGAGAGTGATGAGACCTTAGAGGAATGTTATCGAATTGTGTCTAGAGTACCATAGTGAACCAAAGTTATATTGTTAAGTAGAGTTAGGACTAGTAGAGGTAGTTTATAATATTAAAAGCATTAAAAATTATGTAACATTGAATTGATAGTCAATAAATCTATGTTATTGAATCAATGATTATTGTATATGCTTCTAAATAAATGATATTTTTGTTAACTTAGGACTAATGTCTACCTATTAAATAAGGCCTTACTAGTCAATTAAATGAAGTTACTATGGACTATGCGCATCTAAGTTGGTTGATGGCCATGGTTAAAGAGGATAAGGCCAAGATATCTCTAGGCACAAATATGCATGAATAACATCAAATGAGAGCATGCTTCTGCCCCATTGCACATAACTAACCCTAACCTACCTCAATTTTCACTCTTTATGCCTTGGTTGAGTGTGCAAGGCTCCCTTGCATGATGTGCCAAAATAAGAGTTAATTGACTAAATGTTAAAGAACGTATATAGATTGGTGCATTAGGGACCAATAGGCTTGACTAAGCTACCCACATTTAATCATAAAAACTGTCTAAGTCCAAACCAAGACTAAAGCACAAGAGTGTGTGATAGGCAAAGACAAATCAGTGCCAAAATCTAAAAAGTGATGTGCACAATCTAAACCCATAACACATGCACACATATATAATGGACTATTATCAAGATAGGCATGAGCTACCAAATCCAATGTCCATATGCGTTAAATGAAAAAGCACCTAGACCAAGACACACACAATAATATGAATCTAGGAACCATAGTGGAGATTGTAGGGATGAATGATGGGAGTTATGATTGATAGTTGATCTTGATAGGCAGTTAAGGAGTGATGGTGGAAGATGATGGTAGATAACCTTGGCAACCCAATGTATTAACTACCAAATGGGGAAAATGGTGTAATAATTGATGGGTGGTTACAGTTGGTAGAATAAAGGGATCTTAGGAGCCTATAAAAGGCAAACCCTTGTAAGAGAAATGGGCTGGTTGTTGTTAGTTGGCGGGGTTGGGATTTTAAGTGGTTATTGACAATCGATATCGATGAGACCTTAGAGGAATACTATCAAAGTATATTTAGAGTACCATAGTGAACCATAATGATACCATTAAGTAGAGTTATGACTAGTAAAGATAGTGTGTAATATTATGAGTAAGACCAATTATGTAACTTTGGACTGATAATCAATAAAATTGTGTTATTGAATCCTTGATTATTGTCTATGCTTCTAAATAAATGACATTATTGTTAACTTAGGACTGGTTTCTACATATTAATTAAGGTCTTGATAGTCAATTAAATGAATTTGCTATGGACTACACATATCTACACTGGTTGATGGCCATGGCTAAAGAGGATAGAGCCAAGATAACTCTGGGCACAAGTGCACACAAATAATGTCATGTGGGAGCATGCTTCTACCCCATTGCACATAACTAACCTCAATCTACCATAGTTTCCCCTCTTTGTGCCTTAGGTGAGCACATAAAGTTCCCTTGTGTGATGTGCCAATGCAAGAGTCAATTGATTACATATTGAAGAGTGCTGATGGACCAACATGTTGGTGATCAATATCCTCAACTAGGCTACTAAAAATTAATTTCTACATTTTTCATTTTTTTGTTCTTACATATTCTATTGAAGCTTATTAAAAACCCGGTTTGAATGTCATAGGGTATTTATAAAATAAGAATCAACATTTATCCATTGAAGCAATCAACATTTCACTGCCTGCATCCTATTATGGTGCTTATACAAGGTATTTAGTCATTATTTAGATTTTTCATGCTCTAATTTTGTATTTGTTTGTGTAATTATTTAAAATGCATTTTGAGAGGATTTTGATGCTTATTGAGAAGAAAGCAAGAAAAAAAAATTAAAACCCTTAAAATATAGAAATACCTCTTTGCATATTATAGTCGATAATAAATTTTAAAGCTTACTCCAAATACAATTGGTTTACCTAATTTTTTATGGAAAATCACATCAAGACACCACAATAGATATACCTTTTACCATGTTAATGCACAATGATGTCATAAATAATTAATAGTTAATATCTTCCTTTAACATGAGGCCAAACACCTTTTGCCCAATGACTGTGTTCAAATTTGAATCTACTACAACCACTGTGGAGACTCGGTACTTTCTACATCACTTCCCCAACTTTTGAAGGCTTTGTGGGTTGTGCCACCCCTAAGAATACATTATGTTAGGAAGGCAAAGTTGTGGTTTCATTGTCACCATAGGTAGATTTGCAACATTAACGCTAGCGCTTAGGCTTCAACCTTCATTGTTGTAATGAAATTACTTCAAGAATTAAGTATAACAACAGAATTATATCCAAATATGACTGAAATATATTCAAATATATGATAAAATATAAGCCACTTCGATGGGGCAACCTCCACAAGCTTCAATAAGAGCAGAATTCACAATATGATGATAAATGATTACCCACTACCTCTTATATATAGTCTAACTAGGCCATGGTTACTCCATAGGCCGACCTACTAATCTAAAGAAAGCCACAAGTCGGCCACAAGTCGGCCACAATATAATGTCAAAGAGAGATAAGTAAGCCACAAGTCGGCTAATACTATCCTCATACATGTGATAGGTTAGGGGCGTAGCATGCCCTTCCCCTTTAAACCAACGTTGTCCTCAACATTGAACAATTGTGGATGTTGTTGCAGAAATTCTTTACCTTCCCAAGTTGCATCTTCACTGCTTTGGTTTTTCCACTTGATCAAATATTCCTTAATCTCTCTGGTTCTTAACCTCTTAGTACGTGTTTGGAGGATCTTCTCTGGTTCCAAAATGACTCGTCCTTCTTCATCTAGTTCTGGGAGCTCTGTTTAGGCAGAAACTTTCTGTCCAATGACCTTCTTCAAACAAGAAACATGAAATATTGGGTGTATGTGAGATGAATGAGGTAACTCGAGCTTGTAAGCCACACTTCCAATTTTTTGTAGAACTTGATAAGGGCCATAATACTTTGGAGCAAGTTTGTTGTCCTTTTTCTGTTGCTTCAAGGACATTTGCTTGTAAGGTTGCAAACAAACAAATACCCAGTCACCCACCTCAAAATTTTGCTCACTCCAGTGTTGATCTGCTTGTTGCTTCATCCTATTTTGTGCCAAGGCTAAATTCTCTCTCAAACTAGCCAAAACCTCTTGTTGATGTTGAATGTGCTCTTCCACATCTCGAACCTTGGTGTGCACCTTTAATGAAGAAGTGATGGAAGGTGGATGGTAACCATATAGTGCTAGAAATGGAGACATTTTAGAAGAGGTATGGAAAGATGTGTTATACCACCATTCTGCAAGTGGTAGCCATTTAACCCAATGTTCTTGTTTATCAGATGCAAAACAACGGAGATACCCCTCTAAACATTTGTTAACCACTTCAGTTTGTCCATCAGAATGGGGGTGGTAAGATGAGCTATGAGCTAGCTGAGTACCCAAAAAAGAAAATAGTTCAGTCCAAAAATTACTAGTGAAAATAGGATCACGATCACTTACAATTATTTTTGGGGTTCCATGTAATTTGAGAACTGCTTCCATAAAAATAGCCGCAATGGTACTTGCTGAAAATGGGTGTGAGAGAGCACAAAAATGGGCATATTTTGTAAGCCTATCCACAATGACCAAAATAACATTATTACCTTCAGAACAAGGTAACCCAATGATGAAATCCATGGAAACCTCCTCCCACCTTTGACTAGGAATTGCTAATGGTTGTAACAAACCTGGGGTCTTAACTATTTCACCTTTATTCTGTTGGTATATCATGCATTCTTCCACAAACTTTTGTACATCTCCCTTGAGTCCTTCCCAAAATAATTCTTTCTTAATTCTATGATAAGTTTTTAAGAACCGTGAGTGTCCCCCAAGTGGAGATACATGCAACTCTGCAAGAAGCTTATGCTTAAGCTCTGAAGTTTTGCACAAGTATAACCTACCCTTATACCATAGGACATTACCTTTCCATTCAAATTTGTCAGAGGATAAAGTACCTTGCTGGAGATTCTGAATCAGAACCTGTGTATCCTTGTCTTGCTCCCATTCTAACCTAGCTTCATCCACCCAATTTGCTTGCAATATGGACATGGCACCAAGTAATGCTTCTATGGATGCATCCCGTCTAGATAGTGCATCTGCTACTACATTATCTTTACCCTTCTTGTAGATGATTTAAAAATCATAACCCAACATTTTGGTTACCCATTTTTGTTGTTCCTCAGATGATAATCTTTGCTCTAAAAAGTATTTGAGACTATCATGATCCGTTTTCACCTTAAAATGTCTACCCATCAAATAAGGCCTCCATTGTTTAACTGCATGAAGAATAGCCATCATTTCTTTCTCATAGACAGGTTTTTGTAGATTCTTACCTTTGAATTGATGATTTTCAAATGCAATGGGTCTTCCTTCCTGCATTAGTACTGCCCCCAATCCAGACCCAAAAGCATCACATTCAACAATGAATGTTTGTGAGAAGTCTGGAGTAGCCAAAACTGGAGTGGTGCACATAGCTACTTTTAGTTTCTCAAATGCTTTGGTGGCATCATCATTCCAATGGAAAGCATCCTTCTTTAGCAATGCAGTGAGTGGAGCTGTTATGCTGCCATAACCTTTCACAAATCTTCTATAGTAACCTGTTAGTCCAAGAAAACCTCGAAGGTTTTTTAGAGTTTTTGGCATGGGCCATTCCATTATCGCTTTGATCTTCTGAGGATCAACTTTGACCCCTTCATGGGAAACAATGTGACCAAGGTACTCTACCTCCTATACTCCAAAAGCACATTTAGATGGCTTCACATAAAGTTGGTGCTTCTCCAAAACTATCAATACCTGTTTCACATGTTGCAGATGTGCTTCCCATGTCTGACTATAAATCAATATGTCATCAAATAAAACTAGCACAAACTTCCTTAAAAAAGGCCTAAAAATAGTGTTCATCAAGCTCTGAAAAGTAGATGGTGCATTTGTAAGACCAAAGGGCATTACCAAAAACTCATAATGGCCCTCATGTGTTCTAAAAGCAGTTTTATGAACATCTTCATCCTTAATTCTAATTTGATGGTACCCCGAGTGAAGATCTAATTTTGTGAAATAATTAGCACCATGCAACTCATCAAGTAAATCATCAATTACTGGAATAGGAAACTTATCTTTGATGGTGTACTTGTTGAGTTCCCTATAATCGGGGCACATCCTCCATGTGTCATCCTTCTTCCGCACCATGATCACTGGTGATGAATATGCACTTTGGCTATGCTTGATGATCCCTGCCTCCAGCATCTCATGGACCATCTTTTTAATTTCACTCTTTTGTGCATATGGATATCTATATGGTCTAATATTTGGTGGTTGACTACCTGGAATTAGTTGAATGGCATGATCATGTTCTCTTTTTGGTGGTAGTCGTTTTGGCATGGCCCCAAAAATAGATGAGTGGTCTTCAAGAATTATTTGCAGATTAGGATGTGTAGATACCTTTGGGGGTTGAACTTCTATAGAGCATAATCGTGCAATAATTCCATCTGCCCCCTTTTTTAGCATCTTGGTCATCTGATGTGAACTAACCAATTGTGGAGATTTTGCATGTAATCCATGTAATTCAATTTTCTTACCTTCAGAATGAAAGCGCATGATGCACAGAATAAAATAGGTGTCATTATATATTTTTGTTCTCCGTGAATGATCAGAAAAACCCAAACATAACTGTATATAAAAAGGTATCGATTTCTTTGACCTTAAAATATTCTCTACAGTTTGCGGTACAGTTTTCTCAAATAGTCCAATAACAACTCGATCAACAGGTTTGCCGCCACTCTCCTGTTATAACATCAATTCCTGTCTTTTTCTCTTTTTTTTTTTTTCTCCTCTGCAAACTCCCCTGTTTCCTTAATCAGCAGCTTTCACCTTTGTTGTCATGCCACCTCTTCCTACCCTGGATTTTTTAACCAAAGGTAATTTCCTCATTATGTTTTCCTCTTATATACGTATTAATAAGCTTTGAACAAGGATCACTTGGAGGTCCATTTTAAAGCCCATCAACATCGCTCAGAAGAATCAACAGATCAGCCTTCAACTCGAGAGCTAAGAGAGCAGCCAAGCTATCATTATCCCAGAAAATCCCACAAGAATCCTCGTATGGAGCTTTCCTTGTGCTGATTGCATCATTTTTATTGAAAATAGGCACTACATGAAGTTCTAGAAATGAGTTTACTATTTCACTGAGTTATGTCCATAAATCCGCATCTTTGAAGTCATTATCAGTTACAAGCAGTTGGGAAGAATTATATTCTTATCACAAGTACTTGAGCTACGCACCCCTCCAATCTCATTGTAAGGAAACAAATTCAATTTTTGCTATATGAATGCCAACTTCATCAACATCAACAGCAGGGCGTTGACGAGGTTCGATCCCGTCCAAACCTTTCAGAGCTTCAACATCCTCCAGAAAGGACAAATAGTGCGCTCACTCTCCCACAAGCTCTGCTCTAAACATGATGCGTTGACTCTTTTTTTTTAACTTACAAAAAAATATGCGTTTAACTCTACTTTGCTATACTCTTTCCTCCAGCATATATTTCTTGTCACAATTCTGCGTAGCTTTTGTAAGCTCTTTCAGCCTAAACACTATAATTAAAAATAGCCCCAGCAAGTAATGATCGCCACCTTGCAGTCCTGCGCGAAAACTACATGAAAACAGATTCTTCAAAGATTTTTGTTTTTGACGCAGGGAAGGGTGGTTCGCGAAAGGAATGCTATGCTTCCCACAATTTCTTCGCAGGATTGACTAGATATAGATTTTGGGATTTCAGAGGGTGTCGATTTCTTTACAATATATTTTATCAAGTCGGCAGAAGTATTCGAACATTTGAAGAGCTATATTGCTGCTCGATCTCGTGATGGGGATATTGGTGTCATTGCTAAAATTGAAAGCATCGACTCTCTGGAGAATCTAGAAAATATAATTCAAACCTCTGATGGTGCCACGGTAGCAAGAAACAGGGCTCATGATTAAACTCAGGACTGTTCTTTTTACCACGGCTATAAAGCCTTCAAATAGACATAATCAATTCCAACGCCTTCAATAAGAGCTTCTCAATATTTCGGTGCATTTTCCAATACATAGTTATCTCATACAACCAAAGGATTTACAGAATATGTCAACGTACAATGGTAGTTACATAGAAAGAAAAACAAAATACCTTCCTGGTGAGAAGCCCAAGTCCATCCATTTTCAATCTGTATTTGCAATTTCTTCATCTGCTCATATTTGGCTTCCAATGGTGAATTCTATTCTGGCCTGCATTCTTGACTCTTACTCTTCCTAAGGAAGTCCTCCTTCACTTTTCTTCTGCGTCTCTCTGTCCGTACAACAAATTTTATTTTATTTTATTTTATTTTTTTGAAAGAGAGGTCTTTCCTCTCTTTTCTACTTCCTGGAGATCCTCCTCCTTCTTCTACGTACCTCTTCTCTTCTTCCTCTCTGCATCCTCCTCTCCTCTTTCTTCTCCTCTATATTTAATATTTCTTGTTTTTGCTATATTTTGCTTTTAACAACCTCCCCTCTAACTTCTACGCCAACTTGGGCTGAAAACAAAATACAGTTTTTAATTACAACAATATGCTAAGGTTGAAAAATCATTTCAACCATTCCTTGATTTTCTCAATAGCCCACATTTACCTCTTTACTTTTATTTATTTCTTTACAATTACCCCTCAGTAAAAGCATATGGGAGGGAAAATATAATAAATCGAATTTAAATGCGGATGCTCCTGCATCAGCGCATGAATAGTTCTTGGAAGTTCATCTCAATGGTACCTAAGGTTGTGAGCCATTGGACTCCCAAAACAATGTCTGTGTTACCCATGGGAATAGCAAACATAGGAGAGTCAAGATTGTACCCACCCATAATAAGCTTAATAATATGGCATTTGCCTGAACAATTAATTGTGCCACCATCTGCAATCATTACCTAAAATTCTAGTGCTGGGTAGATGAAACAGTTCAATCGAGTGGCCAACTTATGGTTTATAAAGTTATGTGTGCTCCCTGAATCAATCAACACTGTCACCTTTTGTTTCTTGAGGAAACCCACCACCTTAAGAGTTTGTGGAGTGCTAATACCTGCAAGTGCATGATAAGAGATTGTAGGGTGGGAATCTTCATGTACCTCCTCTATATCTTCCTCATCATCATTAGAGGCATCATCTGCTTCTTCATCTTCATTTGGTCCCTCAATGTAGAATAACTTCTTCTCAGCACATCTATGTCCTTTACTCCACTTGCTATCACAACCAAAACATAATCCTTTTGCACGCTTTTCTTCAATTTGCTGAGGGGTCAATCTAGTAGGTGGAGGAAATGTTGATGATATGCTACAATCTTTGAAGTGAGTGAATGGTTGTCTCTTATTGGCTAGGAATTTTTCCTCAACTCTACGTGCTAGGATAATAGAGTCAGAAATATTAAGTGGATTAAACATGCGTACCTCATGTTGAATGTGGTCCTTGAGTCCACCCAAAAATAGGTCATTCAAGTTTGCATCAGAAATTGTCTCCACACGTAAGGATAGGTTTTGAAAATGATGAATATAATCCCTGACGGAGCTAGTTTGTCACAATTTTTCCAGTTGGCTGAAGTAATTATCTGTCACACTATTGCCATAGTGTAATTGTAGCTGCTCTTGAAAAATTGTCCAAGTGACATTGAGACCCATCTTTTTCTTTTGATCACACAACCATCAATACCAAATGAATTGATCAGGTTCAAGATACAAGGATGCCATGGTGACCTTTTGTCCACTTGGAATCTGATGTAGGTAAAAAAAACTCTCCATTTGGTTGAGCCAATTGAGTGGATCTTTTCCATCGAATTTGCGCATATCCACTTTTGGTAATAGGTTCTTCTATGGCCATGGAGTTGGATTTGAAGTACACTGGTTATGAGAACCACCCTGGTGGGTTTGTGAAATAGAGTTAGCTTGATGATTTGATTGATTAATATTCAAATCTGTCATGATATATTCCAAACTATCTTGTATGGATTGCATATTAGATTGTATGTCTTGCACCTCACTCTGAATGCCTTGCACATTATAGTCAAGCTGACTCACTTTGTGATCTATGTCAGAAAATCCTGGTATAAAGGGTCTATTACACCCCCCTTCTAACTCCATCTCATCCTTGTTAGGAGTTTTTACTGGAGTTTTAGCCCCCTTTCCTCGGCCCCGAGTTTGTGGACCTGCTATAAAAGGGTTTTACGATGTCGACCCTTATTGACACTTTTGACCCAACTTTGACCAAGCGATTATGGAATTATGTCAGCCTCAATTCAAAATATATAAAGAAAAAACCATAGCCAAATTTTGCTAATCTTTCCAAAAATGTAAACAACTCAAAAAAATTCTTTGAATTGCGCACAATAGAGCAATTTTATGAAAAATCATAAAATAGCGATAACTTTTAAAAAATAGATCCAAATAATCTAAAATTTTAATGGAAGCTTAATGTGATGATTTCTGATCTTTATTAAAAAAATTTATGAGAAATTCGCAACTATTTTTTATATATCGCAAAATTAGTGTTTCACCCACAAGATTGCCCAAATCGCAGCTCTGATACCACTTGTAATGAAATTACTTCAAGAATTAAGTATAACAACAGAATTATATCCAAATATGACTGAAATATATCCAAATATATGATAAAAGATAAGCCACTTCGAGGGGGCAACCTCCACAAGCTTCAATAAGAGCAGAATTCACAATATGATGATAAATGATTACCCACTACCTCCTATATGTAGTCTAACTAGGCCATGGTTACTCCATAGGCCGACCTACTAATCTAAATAAAGCCACAAGTCGGCCACAATATAATGTCAAAGAGAGATAAGTAAGCCACAAGTCGGCTAATACTATCCTCATACATGTGATAGGTTAGGGGCGTAGCAATTGTTGGGCCCTATCTTGCCACATTGTGTCATTCACAACCTTGTGGCTACGTTAGAGCTGAGCCTAACACTACCTTATCTACAATCTTGGCATGCCTCATAAGATCTCGTATTTGTCGGGACACCTCGATGCCATTCCTAGAATTTATGGTGCCTAAAGGCCTCCAAACTAATGAACATTTAGGCCACTAGTGGTTCTTATATAGATAAAATTTAGTTAAAGGTCACATAAAATGAATGCAAACAACTAAAAAAAGTTGCTATTGCTATAGTCATTTTTATTCTAAAAACATGATCGTGCTATTCATTTTCCATGATTTATGGTTGAGATTTTTTGTGATTAACAACTGAGATGAAATTTACATGTAAATAGAGATCACTAGATAATTTGGAGCTATCTTCATTTTTCATCCTAATAACATAATAGTATAATATTTTTAATAATATTATACTACTTTAATATAATATAATATATATTATAATTATAAATTAATATATAAAGTATAAGAATATTATATAATTTTATTATATATATATATATATATATATATATATATATATATATATATATATATATATATATATATATATATATATATATATATATATATATATATATATACATATACACACATATACATATACATATATATACACATACATATACATATACATATATATATATATAATGCTAGTGAGATGTGGGTGAGTTGGTTAAGTGGCTTGGTTGTTTCAAGCCTTACCTAGGTCCAAATCTTTAGAAAGGCATATGAGGTCGGTTGTGGCCATTGGTTGTATTCTGAATACCATTAATAGTCATTGGTTATTCTCGAGGCCAGTGATAGTTATTATTGGTAATAGTTGGTATACATCTAGTAGTATTTGGTAAATAGGTGGTTAATAAATTATTGGGCCCCTAATTATGTCCCAGATCGGTCTATGATCAAAAGGCAACATCAATCAAAATAATTATATTATATTATAATAAATATATTAAAATATAATATTTATAATCCTTGTGTACAATAAATATATAAAAATTATATAAGAAATATATTAATTGTATTATTTATAGGCATGTCACTGGGCTTTGTACATGTATCTGTCCATGCTTTTTCGAGTCCATCACCGAAAATAACCTGTCATTGCCCCTCATCATCATCACCCAACTCACCTTGAAATATTTCATCGCTTTCATGCACTCTATGGCCTTTCCATTCCCCACTATTTTGCCATTGCTTAAGCTTACTATGAAATAAAACATCTCCTCCCCGTACAACTCATTATCATATGAAAGAACACACAACCTAGTTTTCCACCATTAGCTCCTCTAGAAATATTGCATTATTATTGCTTAATGCTTCATGCACATAATGTGATAAGGGGTTAACGACTATCGATTTACACATTCACTTTACAAAATATTGCATTATCAAAATAGAGAATTACATCCCTTTCGATGTAACTTGCATGGGGTAACTATTAATGTTTAACACTATTAAGTTGTGGTTCCATGGAGGGGTAATTTAAGGGACATTTTCAAATTTAGTGATCCCATAAATTTTTAATTCTTTAGTGCTTAAAAAATTTAGATGAAAAATTATAAATATTATATAAAAAATAGGGATGCCAATGTTTATCAAAATTTAAAATGTAAAAAAAATTGCTCAAAGGTGAAAAATTATAAAGATTATAAGGGAGAGGACCCAATAGTCATGAACCCTAACTTCATGCTTATGTGGCACCTAAACCATGTCATATCAACATGTAAAATTGACGTTGATGGATAACTTAACATGTTGACTCTTTGATTCTAAATTTTGAACATATGATGTAGCAGTATGGACCCATGGTTTTAATTATCGGGTAATGAGTCATTATGGTGTCATTTTGGAGTTCCAACTAATCGATGATGGTAACATCATCCACAAAAATCTAAGTTGGTGCCAAAATTTGGGCATTTAATCTTTGATTAATAGCATGTAATCCACATAATGAATACACTTGATTTGAGGTGACAAGGCATTAACACCTCACCACCCTATAGTTATTACCCATTACCTCACATTTAATTCACTAATCATCACATTATTTGATGTCAACTTTCTCATACCTTCATCTCCTCTTTGTCCCCATCGGGCCATCACTTTGCATGCACACTACTATTGAAGGGAAGAGGAGATGAGATGATGGGAAGAACAACTATTATAGGATTACTTGTTGTTAGTTGCCATCGTTGCATATAGGTGAGGTTTTTATACCTCGCTAAGGTTATGACCTGAATAATTTATAAAATGCTAATATGGCTTTGAATATTTGTTGAAAATAAAATAATTTTATTAGTTTGCTTGTCATCATTCCTTGCTTTCTTAAACTATAGTTAATTTTAGTGTATTTAATCTATGAATAATTTAGAATGAGTTATTTTGACTTACAAGTTTTAATGGTAGTGTAAGGTTTTTTATTATTATGGGTTTCTTTCTTTTGACTTGTGCAAAAATGGTGAACTGGGTACATGTCTTGAACTTCGCAAAGGCACATTTCAGGAGAGTCATGTCTATATCCACTGGTATTTTTCAACATGACCAATCCATAAATTTTGTTTAGCTATCGTTGCTTATAGACGAGGTATTTCATACCTCACTTAGGTATGAGCCATAATGTCATAGGGTTTCTAAATATATCTTGTAATGTTTTGTTAAAAAATAAATATTTTTATCCATCTGTGATTTGTTTTGTTGGTTCTTGGGATTACATCTGCCCGTCGCAGGCCTCACAAGTTTTTTGTTTTAATATTATTGGTTTTTTTTTTCTTTTTTCTTTTCTATAAATGATGAAATATGGTTTGTTTTAGTATTCTAGGTCATTATTTCAAAACAATTAAGCCTTGGATTTTATTTGGTCGTCGCTACTTATAGGTGAGGTTTTTTAAAGAAAGGAAGTTTTTTTTAGTATTCTGGGTTTTCTTTTATTATTCAAGGTTTTTTCTACCGAGTTATGCAAAATGATGAACTGGGTGTAGATCTCGAGCTTTGATTGTTTGTTAAAAAATAAAAAATTATGTCTATATGTAAATCATTATGTGAATTATTCAATTATAGTGAATGTAATTTAATTCAGTGTTGTCAATGTGTGAATCATTTAGAATGAGAGATTTTGGCTTACAAAAAATACCAACCATTTAAGATTAACTTGTCTAATATATGGAATGAATAATATTATGACAACAATCAATTACATGAATGCAATTCATACAAATAAGCATTTCATTTTTTTTTAGAAGGAAGGTTTTTTTAGTATTCTAGTTTTTGTGGTATTATAGGTTTTCTTTTGACTTCTGCAAAAAAGGTGAACTGGATGCAAGTCTTAGACTTTAAGTGTTTGTTAAAATAAATTAATTTTATTGATATGTGAATCATTAAGTGAATTGTTAAACTATAGTGAATGTAGTTTACTTCATTCGAAATGAGTGATTTTGGCTTACAAAAATGACTAACCATTTAAGGTTGATTTGTGTAATAGATGGCATGAATAATATTGTGAGAACAATCAATTGAATGAATACAATTCATAAATATATGTAGTTTAATTATAGTATGAATTACATTTATACAAATATCTATTGTCATTGAGGATGTCATGATATCATATTCCAATGATATAAAAAATCTTAAAATTTTAAATGGGAAAATCATAGGAAAACTATTCTTGGGCTTTGCAAATGAACATTTTAAGCGAGCCATGTCTATATCCATTGGTGTTTTTCAACTTGACCAATCCATGGATTTTGTTTATCTATTATTGCTTTCAGGTGATGTATTATATACCTCACTAAGGCTATGTATGAGCCATAAGGTATTTTATACCTCATATTGTCATTGAGGATACCATGATATCATATTCCAATTGTATTCCACTAATTAAAATTTTAAATGGGAAAACCATATGATAATATGATTTATATGATATATAATTTACATAGCATAACATTAGATGTGACTAGACAAACTAAGGTGGAAATTAAGGTTATTATTTCATACTTGCTTGTTACAAAAAAAGTCTTTGTCGAGTCTTCAAAATCAAGACAAAAAGTTGCATAGTTGTAGTTTTTTATTTTAACCTTTTTGGACACAGTGAATGTAAATCTTATTTTTGTTAAAGAGTCAAGTAGACTAAATCAGGGAAATAATATGCAAAATACAGTCACTGATTTGTTACAGAATTCACTATCTTTTTTTTTATGAAATATATATATATATATATATAAATATATATTAATAAAATATATAATATATAAATAATTCACCAAAAAATAGGCAGTATTGAAGCACACCTCAAGTTAGACTATCTTTGACTTTTTAAAAAAAATAAAAAATAGTGCAAGTAATAACTTAGTTGGAAAATAACTGAGATAGATAATCTGGGTGTTGGAAATTGCGGTGGAAGTTGGTCTGAGTGTCACATTCTAGACCTGATGTCAAAACCCCTCTTGGATAATAACACCATAATTGGATAGTAGCATCATTATTGGAAATGTGGCAGTAGTGTCCTAATATTGGTGATAATGTCTTATATATAAGACTGTCTCAATCTTCTGGGTTCACTTGTGTTTGGATCTATGAGGTATGTTTATGCATGAATGAGTCATACAACCCTATATTTTTCAAATATCTTGAGGAGGGATCAAGCCCAATGTAGTTCTCCCCACCTAAGTGCTGGTGGAAGTACAAGTGTAGAAAGTATGATAGTGGCCTTGAGTGCCTTGAATGTGATTGAAATTGAAAATTTGGGTAATATGAGATTAAGATTATTATAGATGGTAGTATGTAGAAGTAGGGCATAATAGGGATTGATAAGCTTAATTGTGCATAACTTGTTTTGAGTTTGAATGTGTATTTTGCATCTGATTTCCATCTAGTGGTTAGAGGGTTAAAAGCCATGTATTTATATTGTTATGATGTTAGTGTAGGTGATAAGAGAGGTCTAGGCCAACCCTAGGAAGTTATAGTTTTGAAAATATATCCATTTGGGAAAAGAGAGGGCAAATGACATTATCACTATTTTTGTGACACTATCTAGTTGGCTAAACACTAGGCACGAAGGGCCATGATCAAGAAATTAAGGTCTATGACTACTTTAGAACTAAATAGGGACACATGTGCCCCACATGAAGGCTGGATAAGTGTGACAATAGGCTATAGGATAGGTCTAGGGATAAACTAGGGATAAGTAGTCTCAAGTAGCATTCTGAACACTCAAATACCACTTTTGGGTGATTACATTTTTCAATAAATTCTTCATGACAAAATGTTGCATACTTAAGGTTTTTAAAGCACTTGATTCATCGACTCTTTTATTGTTATGTTTTTTACTGGCATTGATGTTGTTGGAGTGTTTATCATACCACCTATCAATGCTTGCAAATTCAGTACTCGCCCTTATTGATAACAACCTATCATCTATAATTGATTAGGTGGACTAAGTGAACTACCTACCTAATAACTTCCTGAGTTTGCATAGGAAGGAGCAAAGATGTTCATAATTTCTATCATAATTGGATGTTGATTTGGAAAAGGATTTATCATGTTTTTTTAACTTTCTTTGTTTGTCCATATCTTTCATTGCTTTATTGTATTTCCTCATCCTTTTCTAGCACTCTTTCTTTTGTTTCTTATCATGCTTTTCCCTTTCCCTTTATTATTCCTTTTCTTTCCTTTTTAATTTGTTCTTAATTTTTTTTTATTCTTCAATCCCTGTTAATTTCTCTCAATGTTTTCTTCTCTTTTATTTGTTGTTTCTTCTTTCCCTTAATTTCCTCTATTTCCTTATTTCTTATTCCTTGGTGACTAAGCATTTCAGGTTCTTCATTGTTTTTTATTGCATTATCATCTATTTATGCAAGATTAATTACATCATCACATTAATGGAAATCCTCTAAAATTGCATAGTAATGCACCAACTATTCATCAAGTACAATTGCATGAGGGGATGGCATTGAAAGGCCCACATCTGCATTGAAAAAATCCAAGTTAACACCTAGTTCAACTACCTCATTCTTAATGCAATTTGGTTGGCTTATTTGTGAAGGCAGGCTCAACCCCTCTCCAAGAACATGTTCTTTAACCTTAGACACATGCTTGTCTTGACCAATTTATTGTGTTTGGATTACATGGGTAACATGGTTGATCATATGTACAATTGGATATACAATGTCATTTTTAATTATTCCATCTCCTTTTTGAAGCTGAACAATTGCATCTATCTTGTCTTCTCCATATCCAACCAACCACATGGTGTTTTGAATTGTAGTCTCATCATCTTCATATACAACTTCATAGGCTTCATTTGGTTCCATTCGAGTGCCTATCTATTCAGTGGCCATATACATGTCCTCCTAAAACCTGACTTTATATTTATCTGTAAAAAGTGCATTTTTGAAAGCTATGTTGCCCAACTCAGCCAAGTCAAACCTGTTGATTTCAAGATAGTGATTTCAAGCCATCCATTTGACCTTTCACATTTGAAATGATTTTTGAATGGGGAAAGACACTTACATCTAATGGTTGTAGCTTGTGAGAAGTGTGGGTTCATAAAGTAATAAAATCAATTCCCAAACTCCTAGCCTCTTCTACAATTGCCATTGCTACATGACTCCCATGGCCATCAAAAACAAATAAGTGTCTATTAGAAGGAGAAACTCCACCTGGTATGGTTATCTTTAAATGGTGTAGCCAATTGAGAAAAAGTTCTTTTGTCATCCAAGCATTCTTTTGGGTTGCCATACATGTACCTGGTTCACAACATGCAATGTAGTTTTTTAGCTATCTTTTTCCCTTGAAAAGATAAAATATAGTAATTATTTGGCCTGTTGCATTAACAAAAATATTAATGGTGATCCATTCCCTACTCTTTGGAATGATGTGATGAATACTTTGACATCCTCTTTTTTCTATGACGCACATACTAGTGTTCCTACCAGCTTGCAGTTCAGTTTCATCACAATTCTAATTTCTGTAAGGTTCATACTGATTAGCTTCATAAACCTTCTCCAAGTTATTGTAAAATTCATCTATAATGGAAGGCCTTATCTGGAATGCTCTATCTCTATCCAAGACTTCTACCGATCTAATGGACAAGTCTGGGTGCCTCTTCTTAAAGCCACCCCACCAAGACTTGTCAAGCATTCCATCCTTGAAAGGGTTCGGCCTATTTTGATATATGTGGGCTAAAAATGACCTGAGTTGTATAATTTATAGTCCATGGCCAAGTTCTACCATATTTTTGAACCATTGAACAACCTCAAGTTCTTTCTCATCTGACAAAATAGTTGGTGGGCCTTTCTTTTTGGTAGTTGTAATACCCAACAACTAGTAGGTGAGTGTGGCTATAGGGATTCCCCATTTTTTTGTTATCATTTGAGTGGAGTACCCATTATTTTCAACATCCCTCATAGCATGCTTCATTTCAATTACAGTCCATTGATTGTGGATGCATACTTTTTTACTTAACAAAGGACCTATTGTTACGTGTGTAGAAGTGTGAGCTTCTTTGTGTGAATTTACAATTTTTTCACCTCCTAAATTTTTAGCATCCACTCTTCTTCTTCTTTTTGTATTCAACCTTGTCATGCAAACTGTTCTCCTTCTCTTTGAAATTATCATTTTATTGGCATCATAAAATATGCAAAAGTTAATAACATACATTATAAATTGATAAAATATTAACAAACACAAAGAATTTATTACCTTACACTGCCATTAAAACTTGTAATTCAAAATAACTCATTCCAAATGATTCACAGATTGACTACACTAAAATTAATGATAGTTTAAAAATGCAATGAATGATAAGTGGTGAACAAATAAAATTATTTTATTTTCAACAAACATTCAAAGCCACATTAGCATTTTTTAAATGATTTGGGTCACAACCTTAGTGAGGTATAAACAACCTCACTTGTATGCATTAATGGCAACCAATGGTAAGCAGTCTTGCAGTGGATGCTCTTCTTCCCATTATCTCGTCTCCTAAATCCTCCATCTCCTCTTCCCTTCAACAATAACACACATGCAAAGTGATGGCTTGATAGGGATGAAGGTGCAAGAAGGTTAGCATCAAATAGCACAATGACCAATGAATTGAATATGAGGTGCTTGGTAATAAATGTAGGGTGGTAAGATGTTAATGCCTTGCCACCTTGATCCATGTGTATTCATTTCGTGGGCTGCACAACCAAAGTTTAAATGCCCAAATTTTGGCACCCATTTATATTTTTTGGGTGATCTTATCATCGTAGTTTATTCATTTCATGGGCTACTCAGTATTAACTGGAGTTTAAATGCCGAAATTTTGGTGCCCACTTAAATTTTTGCTAGTGATGTTATCATTGCCGTTCGGTTGGACCCTCAAAATGGCACTATAATGACCCCTTGCACAACGATTGAAACCATGGGTCCATATTGCCATGTCAGAGGTTCAAAATCTAGAACCAGAAAGTAGACACATTAATTTAAAATAGGCATCATAATCAACACTAGGATGATGCAATGAATCTAAGAGAACAAGATGACAATGCAACAAAATGAGTAGTTTTGACTGTCAAAAAAAATTATGAGAGAATGTGGCTAAAATATAAAAAATTAGATGAAAATAATATAAAATTATGATTTATATTTGTTATTTTCTTGCTTGTTTATTGTTGGTGTAGTTGATGAAATAGTTTAAATTTTTTAAGAAAATTGATCGTAAACCTGCTGTTTATTTGCTTGTTATTAGTGCAGTTGATGAAATACTCTAATTTTTTTAGAAAAATTATGTAGAAAGAGTGGTATGATAATAACACACAATAAGGATTATTTATATAGGCAATTATAGATTCAAATTTGAAAACTCTTATGATCTATGGACTTGCATCTCATTGGTTCGTTTAAGTTATTTCAGATTGATTTTGATTTTTTTTCAATTGTTTTTAGATTGCATTGTAGAATTTGGTAAGTCTTATATCTATTTTTAATTATTCGGTTCATCGATTGGAATAAGAATGGATTGATTTTGATTTTTTTCATTTATTTTTACAATGCATTAAAGAGTTTGGTGAGTCTTATGTCTATTTGGAATTATGCACGTACATCTATTGGAGCAAGGAGTGGAAAAGATGCTTAGTTTCAATGGTTTGGAGTTTTAAAATTAAAAATAAAGATAAAGTGGATGTATTGTTGTATAAGTTATTTGAGAAGTTTGCACAAATTGTATTTTTTTAAATAAATTATAAAATTAAAGTGGATGTATAGTTGCACAAGTTGTTTGAAAAGTTTGCACAGGTTGTTGTATCTAATTGATAGGATTCTGACATGTTGTGTTTGACAAACAATATATAGTTTATATCATTGAGCTCAATTTTTGTATTTATAAGTGGATTTCTAACATGAAGATTTTTGTAGTTAAAATATTGTGTACTAATAACAATACAATATCTTATGTATAGTTTTCAGATTTTTTATAAATGAGTACAAAATTTCAATGTTCAAATATTAAGTATGAAAAATTTGGGCTCTACCTAAAATACTTTCTTAATTTTTGGACTCCACTTAACTATTAGATTCGTTCCCTTATGAAAAACATGGGTTCAAATTTTTACAAAATTTTAAAATAAAAAAATAAAATAAATTTAAGGTACAATGCAAGATTTAGTTTATCACTTTTGTTTCAACCCCTGAACCGAATCTAAGAGTAAAAGTACGAGCCCAAAACCCAAGTCCCTTCCATGGGACCGCATCCTTACTAATGTTGGGAAGGGACCACAGCCACTCAGGTACGTCAACTACCTCTACATGTGGACTTCGCAATGTTTGAGAACGTCGAAAGGTTCGAATTAAATTCCAGAAATTACACGAGTTAATGCTAATTTCACACGGAACTTGGATATTGTCCTTGTGCGATGGATTTGTTTAATAGAAGAGGGTGAAATCAGGAGAGAGCGTCGTTGTGAATGGAGGAGTTACTGAAATGGATAACACTGTTGATAATGGTGCCTGTGATGCACACCATTGTGGAGTGCAACAGAGGCAGAGATGCCCAGATTCGCATTGCACGGTGGTGGATAACCTGTATACTTATAGTGCTGGTGTCTTTTCTCTCAGCATTCATCTGTGGCATAGGAGGATACTTCATTGCCCATTTCGCTTTCGTGGTTAGCAAGCCCCTCACGGTCTCTACACAGTGCACAATTCTCACCAACAGTAAGTATTTCTTGTGCCCTGCCTTTCTTGGTGTTGTTGGAAAATAAATATTGGGTTTCATGTCCAGAGGGGTTGTGATGCAATGGTAATGAGGGTTATTCTCAAGAGAGTTCCAGACAGGTATAAATTTGCCCTCTGATATAAGGAGACCCACTCTGGGTATAGGTGGATTGGTAAGTTTCAGTTTACTTTCGAGCTTCGCCATGACTTAACGATACAAAATTTGAACAATTTTAAAGGGAAATGTAAATAAATCTGTCCTATTAGTGTGTATCATACCAGTTTAAGAATTATAAATAAAGATTACTCAAAAAATGGTTGCACCTGGTTTTAACCGCTTTGCTAGAATGAATTATGAATAAGGTTTTCATAAGTGTGATCCTTAACTTGACCTTCTATGTGGCTATTCTGTCGTGTAATGACCAGGGCTCATGGAGCACATGTTATAAATCTTAGCATATGGTCTAAAGCTTAAACCACAGTCTATTAAAAGGCCACCCATAACCTCACCCAAAATTTACCTACGAATAAGAATTTTAGAAAACAATTATATTGGTGCCATTGATAAATATCTGACGTGAATTGATTGATTTCAAGGTGCATTGTGTGTTTTTGTAGGCGTCGATCTTCGATCAACCAAGGTATGTCAGATGGGGCTCATGAATTTTAATGATAAGAATGTTCTCTTGTCGACTGGGAATAGTAGATACCGTTGCCACTATGATTATTATTGGGCTTCAGTATTCAAGGTATGCTTATACATTCCCTTTGAGTTCTTGTTTTCCTCGATAAGTCATAAATAAGCTCCATTTGGGTCTCTAGGTAAGGAAGGCAACATTGTCAGTATATATGTTTATAGGGTGAAATAAGTGGAATTCCTTTGATAATGGTTTAGCAGACCATAATTGGGGTTTGGAGAAACTTTTCAATTCTGGGTGAGTGTAGCCAAACTTGGCAAGTCGAATAGGGAGTCCTATGGGTGTCAATTATATAAAGAAAGTAAAAATAAATCATGATGGAAGCAAAACTGACTGAGTGCTGAGTAAAGTATTAGTGTGGAGCAAATTTCCTTCAATGTGCCACTGTAGTAAATAGCTTGTAAAATGTGGACATCACGTAAGTAGCAACAACAAGCTAGAGAAGGTCCATGAGACAGGACACTGAAATCACACGCATTGTTAGTACCGGTGAGGAGGAGGCTGCTAACACATCTGCATAAAATATTTGGGAGCTGCAGAAACAATATGTAAACACTAAAGAACAATTTTTTTAAAATCAACTTGAATTTAAAAAAAAAACAATTTGGGACTTCTGCATTTTTGCAAATTTCCAGTGTTGGCATCCAATTTTGAAGCTATATTCAGAAGTTTTCATCCAACAGATGCTCACAAAGTACTTCAATTCTTCTACCCTTGCCTTTGGAGGAGAGTCAAGGTATTTAGGCCAATTTTAGGGGTTTTTTTCTTAGCTTTTTATTAAACTTATTCTCATAGAGCCCTGCATCTGTAAAATAGCTGACAACAATTAAAAAAACCCAAAACTGATCTGTAATATGCTCAAGCTATCCCTAATACAAATAACTGACCTTTAATTGCCTTTATTGTTGATCTACTGTTGAAATCCAACATACATAGGCTGAAAATGTAAAGGAATGTAATGAGAAATACAATGAAGACAAACACATGAGAGAACACTGGAATTTATACTGAAGAAATCCAATGTGAAAAAAAACTATAGCAAAATTCTAGCTTTATTCATGGATGGAAATACAAAGAAGAATCTCTCTTGGAGTATGGAAGCTATCTACAAGACTTCTCAGCTATGGAAAGTGCTGCAACCTTCTCATCTTTGCCCATTGTTGATGTTTTTCTCTTACTTTCAACTATCTTCCTATTTTAGACTGGATGTATTTTAATTCTCCTTGGTGTGATTGGACTTCCAATCCTTCATTTCCAAGGTTTCTTTTGTTTCTCCAGGAATATGAGCAGCTTGGATGGGTTTTGACCTTTTGGGTATCAAATGATTGAATTTTGACCTAATTTTGGGTGTGCATGCACTTGTGATAAGATTCTCAGTTTGCAATTAAAGTCATTTGCCCAGGTTATAATGAAAACACCTTCTTACCTATAAACAAACTTAGACAATCGTTAAAGTCTGTCAAGGACTAGATTGAACCTTGGTCAAAAAGTGGAGTTTACAAATTAGAGTGTTCTTGTGGTATTCCCTATATTGGTGAAATAGGAAGATCCATCCAATCAAGAATTAAGGAACATGCAGCCGACATCAGACTGGAGAAATCGGAAAAATCGGCACTTGTTGAACACTTCCAAAAAACCAAACATTCCATTTGCATTGATAAGTGAAGGTTCTTGTTGTAGAAAACCATTATAAAAAACGTAAGTTAAGAGAGTCCAGAGAGATCAGTCGGCACACCCGGAACTTAAATCGAGACGAAGGGATAGGACTTCATCCAACGTGGCGACCCATTATTAATAGGTTTAAAAACACTATCACTTAGCATAATGTAGTCCTCCTCGTGTTCAATTAGGTATTTGGTTTGCAATTTGAGGCTTCTTGGACCTTTGTAAGCTCTATAGATTAAAATTTGAACTAAAAAATAAACTTTTAAATCATTAATGAATTTAATTTAATGGTAAATATAACACTAATTTAAAATACCTTATCCAAAATGAACTTTAAAATAAACTTCACTAAGCAAGATGTCTTTTCTTTCCTTGTCAAACAATTCTCTCTTCCTTGTGCATCTAAGGAGGTGGTTTCAACTAATTTTTTTGTCATTAATTGCACTTTTTTACTGTCTAAACATGCAACGTTCTAAAAACATTAATATCTCTTCCATCCGTTTATACATCTTTGACCACAGTGGAAATATTTATAAGGAAGTTCTGCTGCAATTCCAGTCATGTAAAATTCTTGATGATGAATCATAGATGGCGATTTGAAACGCGTTGGATTAAAAACTATGTACACAGTTTCACCCAAAAATCGCCATTTGCTCACTCTTATGGACTATGAAAACATCAAAGCTCTTATTAAGATAAACTATGTATTGCCCTTTTGAGGAGTCAAAGGGATGCAATTTTATCTGAAATTTTGTGGGCACTTGGTCCAACAAAAAAGAATATCGATGAGTTTGGAGATATCTAATCAAGAATGGCTTCATTGATGTTGAGGTATCCAATGAAGAGAGGCTTCATTGATGATGGAGGTCACATGAGGAGTGGCTTCATTAATCATGAGTTGATGGATTTGAAGTCCAAGTCAAATAGTAACTCAAGATGGATCAAACATTGTTGGATCTTATGTGGTTTCAATGTTCACAAGGCTTGGGTCCAAGAGATGGAGTATGAATTAATGTCTAAAGGGTTTGCTAGAGCAGGAAGAAATCACGAAAGCACAAGGGTGTTGATCACATGTTTGGCCATCCTAGGAGTTGCAGACATCTTCAATGTTCTTTAAAGTTAGAGATTTGTTTAGTGTCATGGAAGCTATTATTAAAGGGGGATGAAATGTAATGTCATCTTCCATAGTCCCTCCAAGTTTTTTATGGGGGATGTTAGAGAATGGAAAAACTTGCTTGTCAGATACTATGGCCCCTACAAGTTGTGTTTAAGGGGGGTTGTTAGAATGTAAAACCCCTCTTTAAGAGTCCCTTTTAGTCATCGACATTTGTGGTGTTCTATTGGGTCTGTTTAGGCCATTGTGGTGTAAGGAGGTATTTAAAAGTCCAAAACCCTCAATAGACCATCTCTTTTCTTTTAGGCTTATAGTCTTTCAACTAGGTCTGTTGGTCCTTTTCCTTTCTAAAAGATTGAATCTCAGATTTGGATGAACTTATTAAAGACATTAATTCACACATCATAAAAGATATTCAAAAACTTCTAGACTTTCTTTCAATCTGATTTTAATGAAAATATGTAAAATTCAGATTTCTAGCCCTGAATACGCCTAAAACAGAATCTAAAAAACTCAGTCATTTATATCTCGTGCTCTAAAGACTTCTAAAGGCTAAAACCAATTGGTTCATGCGAAAAACACCTCTAGTACCTGACCACCAAGTTTCATAAATTTTTATTGAATTGTTTTGAAAATATTGCACTTTTAGTACATAAAACCCTCAACCAGGCCTAAATCCACAGGTCTGCAAAATACAGTCGTTTATATCTTTCTTTATAGGACTCACAAAAACTTGAACCATTTTTATCTGTTAAAGGACATCCTCTAGCACTTGTCTACAAAATTTGAAAGCATTTGGATGGATTGTTCACAAGTTATTACACTTTTAGTATGCAAAACACTGATCTAGGGTTTTAGCCCAAAATACAGACCTGAGAGCACTATTTTTGAGATATCTTGAGTGTTCAGGACTTTCAAAAGCTGATTCCGCATGGATTAGAATCTCTAAAACATTATCTTACTCTGTTCAACATCAATCAAGTATTCTCATCCTAAAATACGTGGAACTTATCCTTTTTCTATGACTGTAATACCCAGGGTTTTAAGAAACAGAGGGTTTTAGACCTCTATTACTAAAATGAACATCATCAAAATGTTAAACAAGATGATAGAACACTGAGAACAAGTCTTAATACCTTCAAAGAGTCTAAAAGACAATCAGGAATATCATAAAAGCTTTCCTTTATTCATAGATCTTCAAAAGTTACTTACAAACCTCTGTTACACACAAAGACTTGAAACCATTTTTATCTGTTAAAGGATATCCTCTAGCAGTTGTCTAAAAAATTTAAAGGCATTTGGATGGACTGTTCACAAGTTATTGCAATTTTAGTATGCAAAACCCCAATCTAGGGTTTTAGCCCAAAATACAGACCTGAGAGCACTATTTTTGAGATATCTTGAGTGTTAAGGACATTCAAAAGTTGATTCCACTTGGATTAGAATCTCTACAACATTATCTTACTCTGTTCAATATCAATCAGGGATTCTAATCTTAAAATATGTGGAACTTATCCTTTTTCTATGATTGTAATACCTAGAATTTTAAGAAACAGAGGGTTTCAGACCTCTGTTACTAAAATGAACATCATCAAAATGTTAAACAAGATGATAGAACACTGAGAACAAGTCTAATACCTTAAAAGAGTCTAAAAGACAATCAGGAATATCATAAAAGCTTCCCTTTATTCATAGATCTTCAAAAGTTACTTACAAACCTCTGTTACACACAGGAAATTACACCATCCAACCTCCATAAAGACTTGCATGTTCATCTTTTATGCTTGTTTTATTACTTTCTTTAGTTTCTTCTCTAATGGTTCGACCTGTATCTCATAACCAAACTGAGCACCATCTTGTTTCATGCACCACATATCTCTCCAACCGACCAAATGACTTTCAACATGCTTTGTTTAGCCTTGTTCTACATTGAATTCACCTTATTAGGAGTTAATACATGGTTGAAGACAATTGCCATGGAGTAAAAGGTTAAAAGACAATAACAATAAGTAAATTGACACCCCCATGGTCCCTCACATAATGATCAAGACCTTACAACATGTTCAAATCCTTCCAAAACACTTGAAAATAATTCAAAATTTTGAATTCCTAGAATTATGTAATGTCTCCAAATGGGACAATTAGGCAAATTTGGGGTTTTCCAACAAACCCTACCTAATTCAAAACCCTTTTCTTCAAAGAATCTGAAAATACAAATTCAGCCAATAACACACTTCGAAAAATGAAGCAATATTCAACAATTTCCTCCACTAAACCCTCAGGCGATTAGGGCAAAAATCAGATTTGATACTTCTGACTCTCCAAAAAAATGAACTGAGGTTTATATTGCAGCCATTAATTTTAGAAGTCCAAAATCTTCACTCAAAAGTCGAAACTCAGAATTTTGGAATTTATTATTGCAAAAGTACAGCGGAATTTCATAAATTCACAACTTTCACAATACTTGAAATTTCACAATGATCACAAAAATAGTAGCTATAAAAAATAATTAGAATCATAATTTTTCCATCATAGGAAGCCCACCAAAAGTTGTTCCAAAATTCTTAAAACACTAGTTCACTGCTTAAATAATATAATAAATTCAAGATATTATCGAGTGCACAAAATTTCTTTAAATTATGTGCAAATCACCTCCCAAACAACTCATCAAGCTAGAATAAATTGTCAAAAATACTTCTAAACTCTAGAAGAGGGTTCCGAAGCCAATTAGCCCTCTTAAGAGGGGTCGCCACTCTCCCAAAGCAAGTCGCCACCTTAGGGATGGCTTCTTAGATCAACCAAACTCTCAAATAAAGTTTGCCCACCTCCTTGACCTGCAAAATACGAATTTCCAACTCTCTATAGGGTTTGAAACAATCCTTGATGAAACCATGCAAATCTGAAGCACAATTACAGCTCTTGAATAGAGCTGCCCTGAATGTAGGAATTGAGGTTTTCATCCCTAAACCCTTGTCACATTTGAAGGTTTTCGTCTTCAAGTTGTGGTGAACAAGCTTGACATACTTGATCATATATTTCAATATCCAAAATACATAACCTTTTCAAATGAGTCTTTCTTTACCTTTTATATTCCTCCTCCAAGTGTGGCGCCCAAAATAAGGAGGGAGAGTTTATCTTTTTATTTATTTAAAAAGATAGTATATAAAGCTCTCTTATAAAAACACTTTAGGCCTTAAGTGCCCATGACCCTTAAAAGGTCCCAATTTAAGTGGAAATTAGATCATAAAATGCTTTTCTATAGAATGTTTTTGAAGGCTTCAAATGTCCCCCTTTTCTCTTCTTCCCTTAGCCTTTTTAAGAACAATTCAAAGCTAATAACTTATGCAATTTTATACGAAAAAGGGGGACATTACAGTCCTCCCTACCCAAAATTGCTTGTCCTCAAGCAATTGTAAAAGCCACGGGGCTGTCCCAACACTCTTCACTATGCAAGCTCTCTTTGTCAATACCTCCCATAAAATGGAAGAAATAAACCAAAGCCTTACACCTTGCTGTACCTATGTTTTGGGGGCTGCCCCCAAGAGCTAGAGGTGTTCTCATAGCCCTCCAAAGGCTCCATATGTTCCCAATCATCCATCCTTTTCAATATCGAGTGGAAGATAGGCAAACTCCTTTCCCTTATACTTTCAAAGGTGGCGTTATGTGATCCAAAGTTGCAACAAGAAACATGAGATAATATGATTACCTTGCTGTCCCGTGGGCAAAAACCTCCCAAATGCTGGGCCACCACTATCCAAATATGCAAAAAGAAACCAACAAGGTACCTATCATGATGTGAGGCCTTGAAGACATACCATTCACCATATACGGGCATCTTTGTGCAAACCATGTGCCTTCCAAAAGGCTGCTCCTTGTCAATCATCCCATGCATGCATAAGACACTCTAAAAGCTCATCAATAGCTTCTAAACACTTATCAAATATAATTGTACCTTCTTCGTGTATATGCTTCCTCTATCATCCACCAAAGGTGCCAACATATGCATTTTTATAAGACTTTGCAAGAGCTGGACTATATTAACAAAATCAGTCTTTCCACTTTTGTAATGTGGTTGTACATGCATGCATATCTCTAATTTTTCATGTTGACAAAACTGGGAATTGATACATGCATACTTCTCTTCATAAAATTCATAATTTCTCCCCTCCAAACATGGTTGTGTTTGCCTTCCTAAATCTGATTTTTCTGAGAAATAATTTTCAGAACTCACACATACCTAGAATGTCTCCCCTGTGGAAGATGTCAAACCGCTGTCCTTACTCATCCCTCTATGCCCCAAAGAAGACATCCAAACATGCAAAGGAGTAGCCAAAAGAATTATCAGGTACAACATACCTCTGAAGCAACTCATCACCATATGCAATCCACTATGAATGGCCCCCATCATATGCAAAGCATGTTTTGTCCAAGACTGCCCCTTCTTATGACTACTATGTAAGTATATGACCATGTAAACATCAAAGGAATGTTCAAAAATAAGTAAGGTACATTGTTGTTTCATATTCACAAATTTTACCCACTTCTTGTGCAAACTGTGGTCTCCAAAGATGTCATTTTCCGAACTCAAGAACAACTCCAAAACCAATTTTTTATGTATGCTGGGTGGCTATAATGAATAACACCACTGAGAAATTTTAGAAACAAATTTTTTAGACTTCTTATCAACAATTTCAAGCTTCTTTGTTGGTTGTAGTAGTTGTATAGAAATTGAGTTTTCCGATTGCACAAAATCAGAATTACACCAAGCAACATTTTCCTTTGGTGTAAGTGTCGGAATGCCTCCAAAATCAATTTTTTTATACATGATGGGTGGTTGTAATAGATTGCTCAACTTAGAATTTTCAGAAGCAAAATTTTCATACATTTTAACAATAATTTTAGGCCTCTTAGTTGGCTGCCATGTACAAACAATGTGCCCTTTTTGGGCGGTCAATGGCCAAGATTGTTGCCAACAATTTTTTGAATTTTTCGAAAAGAAAAAAGATAATTGTTTTTCATCAATTTACTTTACCAACTGCTGCTCATCATTTGAGTCTTTGCTCAATTTATGATGGACCTTAAATCTTCTTTTCTGTCCTCCATATCATCCCTTCCAAGTGGTTGGCCATGTATGGAAGCCAACTTATTCCTTGCATTGCTCTTTGCAAGGGATCTCCAAAATAAACCTACACATGAAACAAGCTAGGAAAAACACTGGTGTTTAATAACACCCTTTTGATCAAATTATCAATCTCTAGGATCATAAGGTACATCCTTCCTTGTTGCCTTGGTCCTACCTTGCAACTTTTTCTTACTTGAAAACCAAGAGGCATTTTCTTATTGCTTTCGATATGAATGTAGCAACTTCCTCTTTATTCTTTTTTTATTTTCCCTATGGTAGTTTGGAATTCATTTATGTATCTTTGAACCACCCTCTTGATGTTGGAGGGTGTGACGCACCTCCTTGAGACCCATGCATAACTTGTACACCAAAAATCGTGAATGAGACAAGCTGGAAATGCAAAAAACAGCCGTCAAATGATTATCAACAGTTCTTGCAATGACCTATGGGTCATAGCACTTGTTACCTTTTACCACTCTTCTGTCTAGCCAAGCTTTTCCCTTGGCACATCCACTTAAAACACCATAGACAAGGGCTGTATAAGGACTGTAACAGCCCTTAATTGCTTGCCTTTTCTTTCCAAAAGACAATGCACACTTTGCATAACTTGAAACTTGTGATCCTACATAGCAAGCTTTTACCACACTATCATAGGAGAATGCATTATTTCTTATGTAGTGCATCCTTTCACGTAAAACTGGAATTGTAATTATTGTAGTCGATTTACCAACAACAATACATACCTCAAGCCTTGCCATTGGTTGGATACCTTTCTCTTGCATTTTTCTTCTAAACACAATGATTATATGTAGCATATGAAATGTATCAAACGAATTGTGATGCTTACCAATTTTGTGATGTGTTTGCATGCCTTTTAACATGCCCTCCACCTTGTCTCTTTTCTTGGTATGATCCTTATTATAAGTGGCTGCCCACTTGATCCTTCTTCAGTTCAACCACCTCTTAGTCTTCTACTTGCAACCCTTGTTGGTTATAAATTTTTAGGATACTTTTATTTGGCTGCCCTTGAATTTCTGGTTCGTGTGGTTCTGAAAATTCAATCATTGGTTGTCCTTTATATATCTGAAAATTAGTTCTTGGTTGCTCCAGAACTGCTGATTTTTGAGCTGAATTTTCTTAATGTCCTTCCCTTGGTGGCTGCCTTTCAACTTCAGTTTTACATGCCCTTAATTTTTCTGAATTTTTTGACTTTATTTCCAGTTGATTGCCCATCTTAAGAGGCCCACAATTCACTGAATTTTGGCGTCCAATTTTCAAATGTCCTTCACTTGGTGGCTGCCCTACCCTTCAAATTCAGCTTTACATGCTTTCAATTTTCTTGAATTTTCTGATTTAAATTTCAACTGATCGCCCATTACAAGAGGCCTATGATTGATTGAATTTTGGTGTTTAACAACCTTATGGAGTTGTTACCCTTTGTACAATTGGAATTTAGGCTCGGTTAATTGTTTTAAGAGCTGCCTTTCATCCAATTGGAAATCCTTGCTTGGTGCCCTTAGTGACCTTGGTTTTGATGGCTCCACCTTCTTACCAAACTCATCAACAATTCTCTCAAAGAATTCCTCATGTGTCCCAATGATGTGCCCTTGTGTTTCCCATCTATGACGCCGCCATTTATGGGCAGCCCCAATTAAATGTTGGATGACAAAAATTAGGGCTTCCCTTCTACCCCTAGGCCTCAAATCAAGGTACTCATGCACCTTGTCTACCCAAGGTCTCACCGGAATATCTAGATCACCATCAAAAGTTGGAACTATATTCCCCAAGTCATCATACGTAGCTATGTGCCCATGGTGCCCTTTGCCATATCTCAAACCTAGCCAAACCTTGAAGCTCCTTCCCTTTATGTGATGTGGTGCAAGTGTCAAGCATTCATAATCTTCCATTAAATCCCAATGAACCAAACGCTGGTCCTTCACCTTGAGGGGTTGATTCCCACGATTCTGAGCCTGAGTAAGACTTTCAATTCTTCCCTTGTCCATGTTATTGTTGATATAAACTTTGAATCCCACATATAGCCAAGATATGGCTTTGATACCATTGTAATGTTCCCAAATGGGACAATTAGGTAAATTTGGGGTTTTCCAACAAACCCTATCTAATCCAAAACCTCTTCCTTCAAAGAATCTAAAAATATAAATTCAGCCAATAACACACTTCAAAAAATGAAGCAATATTCAATAATTTCCTCCACCAAACCTTTAGGTGATTAGGGCAAAAATCAGATTTGATACTTCTAACCCTCCAAAAAATATGAATTGAGCTTTATATTGCAGTGACTAATTTTAGAAGTCGTCCAAAATCTCCTCTCAAAAGTCGAAACTTAGAATTCTAGAATTTATTATTGCAAAATTATAACGGAATTTCAGAAATCCACAACTTCCACAATATTTGGAATTTCAATGCAAATGATAGTTCAAAATGATCACAAAAATAGTAGCTATCAAATAAGATTAGAATTAGAATTTTTCCATCACGGGAAGCCCACCAAAAGTTGTCCCGAAAATTCTCAAAACCTTAATTCACTGCTTAAATAATATAATAAATTTGGAATATCATTTAGGGCACAAAATCACATTAAATCATGTGCAAATCAACTCCCAAACAATTCGCCAAACTGGAATAAATTACTAAAAATACCTTTAAACCCTAGAAGAGGGTTGCGAAGCCAATTAGCATTCTTGAGAGAGGTCGCCACTCTCCCAAAGCAAGTCACCACACTAGGAATGGCTTCCTAGATCAATCAAACTCTCAAATCAAGTTTGCCCACCTCTTTGACTTACAAAATATGAATTTCCAGCTCTCTATAGGGTTTGAAACAATCCTTGATGAAGGTGGTGTCCAAAAACATCTTTGTAGGTCCAATTGTATGCAACCATTCAAATCTGAAGCACAATTACAGCGTTTGAATAGAACTGCCATGAATGTAGGAATGGATCTTTGTCTCCAAACTCTTGTCACACTTGAAGGTTTTCGTATTCAAGTTGTGGTGAACAAGCTTAACATTTGATCATCAATTTCAATATCCAAAATCCATAACCTTTCCAAATGAGCCTTTTCTTACCTTTTATATCTCTCCTCCAAGTGTGGCGCCCAAAATAATGAAGGACAGTTTACCTTTTTCTTTTTAAAAAAAGATAATATATAAAGCTTCCTTATAAAAACACTTTAGGCTTTAAGTGCCCAGGATTTTTAAAAGGTCCCAACTCAAGTGAAAATTAGATCATAAAGTGCTTTTGAAGCCCCCAAATGTTCCCTTTTTCTTTTCTTCCCTTAGCCTTTTTAGGAACAATTCAAGGCTAAGGACTTATGCAAGTTTATACCAAAAAGGGCGACATTACAAATTGGAGGGAAAATTGAAAACTCTACCTAAGGACCTAGAATTGACTACTGAAACCTAGACAAGGCTTTTTATTGACCTCTAAGACATCCTAAGACCAAAAACTAACACATTTGAATCCATTATTTACAATGCTTTTCAATGCACCTGCATCACATTGGGTTAAGTGTAACTTGTGACATGTATCTTCCATAATTTAGTGTGTACTTTGCAAGTGTAATTATAATGTATTGGTGCTAGTGCCTTACTAAAGGTTGTGTTAACTGAGTCATTTAACCTTGAAATGGTCTTGTTGAGAATCATGTCTTGATGTCATGGTTTGGTGTTGTATGTCATCTCAAGGTCTAAATAGGGTCTTATAGGATGATAGAGTTTATGTGTGTGTCTTGTCCAATCAATTTCATGCCATGATCTTTGAAGAGGTCTTTTGCAATGCAGTTTAGCAAGTTTAAGGTAACTTTGTAAAGATTAAGGTTAAGTTGTTAAAGTCAAAATGTGCTTGATCCATAATGAAAACAATGAAGTGGTGGTCATCCAAGAAAATATGATGCTCCGTGATGGATAAGTGGACCTAAGAGCAAAGTTGGTAAGATGGAAACATTGCAATTTCAAGCCTTTGGAGAGTTTAAGGTAATTTTGGAAATATTAAGGTTTCATTTGTTTTGTCATATTGCTTGTTACAATGTTATAGTGTAACGCTTTGAGGAAACATCAAATATGAAGGTCAAATATCATGCATAAAGGTCAAAAAGGTCTTTTTGGGGTCATTTGACACTTGTTGAAGAGCATCTTATGCCTTTTTTGCCCGTACACTTGGTCAGGGTGTCACAATAGTTCTTTTCAAACACACACTTAAAAAAACTGCTTTGCTCATTGTTCTAACATACAAACATAGTATAATGAAGAAATGGCAAGGAAAAGAAGATGAAAAGATGCTTGGTACGTTACATCACCATTGTTCAAGCCAAGAACTCCATGGGCATTTGCTTCACAACTCTAACAAGGTATTTTGGGAGAATATGGCAAGTTTTCTTGATGAAGACAGGCCCAAAAGTGATCATATAGCCTCAAGCTTGATCAAGAGGTCTCATTGAAAGGATTTTCAAAATGAGAATGGTGTTCTAAGCTCCCCACAACCTTCTCCAACCTCCTCAAGCTAAATCATGTAGAGAAAGAAGTTTCATGTCTAAAGAAGGCAAAAAACCATTCAAGTTTCCCATTGGGTTGCTTGCAAGAGAAGAAGGCTCAATTTCATAACGTTGTTTCGTAAATGAGGAGATGTTTGAAACCAAATGATCTTAGGGGATGTTGACCACCCCTTTTCCCGTCAAATCCGTGGCAATAGTTTTGGGATTAGGTGGCAAAGCTTTATGAATCATTGTTAAGAAGTTTACAACCTCTTAAACCCTACTAAACCCCATTGTCACAGTTTTCCTCTTGAAATGACATGTCTGTGTTTCATGAATGCATGGAAATGGTTGTAAAGTGTCTCTTGGAGGTCCAATGACCCCCTGCAATATCAAACTTGATACAAATTCTTGGTGGTCATGGTTGTACTAACAAAAAAATTTCATTGATCTACTGTTTTGGAATGACAGTCAAGGTTCATTGGGGTTGTGAGGTGTTTCCAGCATGAAGGTGATTGAAAACAAGTGTAAGTGATGTGTACAACCTCATACAAACCTAACAAGCCCTCCTACACCATCTCCAAGCAAGATTCATATGCAAACAGTTGTGAAATGTGCAGGTACAGGTCTACAGGGTTGAGAGAGTGTAAGTTTGAGCTTGTTTGATACTTTTGAAAGTTTTTGGGCTTATGAAAGAAGCCAAAGCATTGGAAATATATTTGTACTAGTCTCTCACTATCCATTCCATGCTCACCCAGTTTGCATTCATTCCCAAAGTGACTTTCTAGGATTAATTCAAACACACAGTCCTTAAATGAGAGAAACACAGTCCTGTAAGTAAGGAAATTTGAAGTTTGGGGAGGAATACATTCTTAAGCAAAGTTTGAGACATTCAAAGAGAAGTGTGTAAGGCACTCAATAAACATCCAACCAATGGGTAGACTCTCTATGATCAACTTTGATGGGAAGCTACAGGTAGCAGTCTATGAGACCCATTGGCCTAAGTGCTCTTAAACAGGGTTCAAGTGTGGAAGGAACAAGGAATAGGTCTGTAACGAAAGATGAGGTCTCCAATACCTCCTTGAGATGCTTCCCCTAATGTATCTAACCTTAAACCTATTCTAAACATGAAAAGAGCAAAAGATGCCAAGAAACGAGGTATTCATGAATGTACAGGCAGACTGTGTCAAGTTTGCAAGCTGAAAATGAGAATTTCTTGACAAATCCTGTAGGTTTTCTCCATGGGAAAGTTCTCAAACAAGTTGAACAAACTTCATATTGCTCTCAAGATCATTTAATGTTGTAAGAAGTAGGGGAGTCAAATTCAAGAACAGGTCTATGATAGGCTTCAAGCTTGAAATAGGCACCTACAGGTTTGTACACAAAAACATGAAAGAGAGACTGCCTTTGTATGTTGAAATTGAGGTTTGGAGATTCATGCAAGGTCTGTGGGTCCATGAAGAAAGTCTCTATAATGATTGGATTCATTGTAATGAGGAGAAATCATTAAAAGGAAGCCATTAGGGCTAGAACAGTCACAATGCCTACAAACCCTTGACATAGGCTAAATCAGGTTTTAAGACTTTTGAGGAGGTCAAACTAGGAGGTCAAACCTTTTGGAAACCATCTGGAGACCTAGAACAGGAACCAACCTTAGAGGAGGCTTTTCAAACCAAAAACAAACATGAAAGAAGACTTTTTTGTTCAAACAGTCCTCTCGAATGCACACTACAAGAATGCAAGCTTGAGAAGGTAAACTTTCTCATGTGGGAAGTTGGCCGAGCAGATGTATGGGGCAAAATGTCATTAGGGATGCTTATAAGGTTTGTCTACTCCAACTTTGTGGCATTTGTCAGTTCATTGGGGGGTTCAACTCTGAACAATTGTTAACAAGATAGACCTAAAACTGCGTTTTTTGCCCTCAAGTAGTTTGAGGATCGAGAATGCTTGTTTAGATGATTCCAATGCACTTCAAATGCCTTGAAATCACCTTGATGATGTCTGCAAACCTCATGGGCACCTTTTGGGTCAATAATCTTGGCACGTGTGGAGGAGAAATGCATGAAAATGGCCTAGAAATTGTATTTTTAAGCCTGTTTGTAGGTGTTTGAGTAAGGCCGTTTTGCCCAATTGAAGAGGTCTCTCAAGCCTGGGCAGAGGTCTAATGACCTTCCGCAAGCCATTCTAAGAAGTCTCCATGGTGGTATAATAGGTTTCAAGTCTCTAAACCAAGCCATGTGAATATCGTCTTCTTGGTTGCATAGAAAAGTAAGGTTGCAAACCTTTTCAGGGTCATCAATTACAAGAAGAAAACCCATGACCCTTGTAGCAACATAAGTGACATCCTTGAGAGGTTCTACAGGTTATATTCAAGTCTACTTCAATGACTACAGACAAGTTTGAAGAGATCAACACACAGGCTGTTGTTGATGTCAAAGTAATATGCACTCTTCATTGGAATTGTGAGGTGTTTCCAGCATGAAGGTGATTGAAAGCAAGTGTAAGTGATGTGTACAACCTCATACAAACCTAACAAGCCCTCCTACACCATCTCCAAGCAAGATTCATATGCAAAGAGGAGTGAAATGTGCAGGTAAAGGTTTGCAGGGTTGAGAGAGTGTAAGTTTGAGCTTGTTTGATACTTTTGAAAGTTTTTGGGCTTATGAAAGAAGCCAAAGCACTTGATATATAATTGGACTAGTCTCTCATTATCCATTCCATGCTCAACCAGTTTGCATTCATTCCCAAAGTGCCTTTCTAAGATTAATTCAAACACACAATCATTAAGTAAGAGAAATGTAGTCCTGTAGGTAAGGAAATTTGATGTTTGGGGAGTAATACATTCTAGACATTCAGAGAGAAGTGTATATGGCACTTGAGAAACATCCAACCAATCGGTAGACCCTCTATGATCAACTTTGATGGGAACCTACAGGTGGCAGTCTATGAGACCCATTGGCCTAAGTGTTTTTAAACATGGTTCAAGTGTTGAAGGAACAAGGAATAGGTCTGTAACCAAAGATGAGGTCTCCAATACCTCCTTGAGATGCTTCCCCTAATGTATCTAACCTTAAACCCATTCCAAGCATGAAAAAATCAAAAGATGGCACAAAACAAGATATTCATGCATGTATAGGTAGATTGTGTCAAGCTTGCAAGCTCAAAATGAGAATTTCTTGACAAATCTGTAGGTTTTCTCCTTGGGAAAGTTCTCAAACACTTTGAACAAACTTCATATTGCTCTCAAGATCATTTAATGTTGTAAGAAGCAGGGGAATCAAATCCAAGAATAGGTCTACAATAGGTTTCAAGCTTGAAATAGGCACCTACAGGCCTGCATAGAAACATGAAAGAGAGACTGCTTTTGTGTGTTGAAATTGAGGTTTGGAGAATCATGCAAGGTTTGAGGGTCCATGAAGAAAGTCTCTATAGTGATTGGATTCATTGTAATGAGGAGAAACATCAAAAGGATGCCATTAGGGCTACACTAGTCACAATGCCTACAAACCCTTGACATGGGCTAAAGCAGGTTTTAAGACTTTTGAGGAGGTCAAACTTTCTGGAAACTATCTAGATACCTTATAGAATAGGAACCAAGGCTAGAGGAGACTTTTCAAACTAAAAAAAAACACAAAAGAAGACTCTTTTACTTAAACAGTCCTCTCGAATGCACACTACAGGTCTGCAAGCCCGAGAAGGTAAACTTTGTCATGTGGGAAGTTGGCTGAGCAGGTGCATGGGAAAGAATGCCATTAGGGGATGCTTATAACGTTTGTCTACTCCAACTTTGTGGCATTTGCTAGTTCATTGGGGGGCTCAACTCTATGAACAATCGTTAACAAGATAGAGACTTAAAACTGTCCTTTTTTGCCCTCAAGGAGCTCGAGGATTTAGAATGCTTGTTTAAATGATTCCAATGCACTTCAAATGCCTTGAATTACCTTGATGATGTCTGCACACCTCATGGGCACCTATTATGTCGATAATCTTGGCATGTGTGGAGGAGAAACGCATGGAAATGGCCTAGAAACTGCATTTTTAAGCTTGTTTGCAGGTGTTTGAGTGAGTAAGGTCTTTTTGACCATTTGAAGAGGTCTCTCAATCCTGGGTAGAGGCTTAATGACCTTCCACAAGCCATTCGAAGAAGTCTCCATGGTGGTATAACAAGTTTCAAGTCTCTAAACCAAGCCATGTGAAAACTGTCTTCTTGGTTGCATAGAAAAGTAAGGTTGCAGACCTTTTCAAGGTCATCAATTGCAACAAGAAAACCCATGACACCTTTGTAGACACATAAGTGACATCCTTGAGAGGTTCTATAGGTTATATGCAAGCTTACTTCAATGACTACAGCCAAGTTTGAAGAGACCAACACACAGGGCGTTAATGTCAAAGTAATATGCATGTAGATACATAAGTGACATCCTTGAGAGGTTCTACAGGGTATATGCAAGCCTACTTCAATGACTACAGACAGGTTTGAAGAGATCAACACACAAGCAGTTGTTAATGTCAAAGTAATATGCACTCTCAAAGACAAATACAATCCTCTAACAACTCTTTCAAGCTTGTAGTGAGATGTTTCCACTCCGAGCTATGTCTATGTAGGCAGTGAGGGATGTCATGACTTGGTAAGCCTATGCTTCACCTTTGGTAAGCCTATGCTTCACCTTTGAGAAGCCTAGAACAATCTAAGAGACTAGTTCCATCAAAAGTCTCTCAAGAGACCTTGTGATATAGTTCAGCATGCTATCAATAACTTCTAAGAGACCTAATACACTTGCACATCAGTTCTTGAAGATGGTCTACAGGCTGAACAGAGGCTACATGATCTCCTGCAAGATACCCATGAGGTTAACAAGTTGTTGTGGCAGCCTTTAAACAAGGACTAGGTCTTGGATGAAGAGATAGACTTGTATTCATTGTCTCACATTGAACCAAACAAGTTTTGACATGAAGTTGTAGGTTCTAAGGACAAGGATCACAGTATGAGGAGATTTAGGCCTTAAGTCTCACTCTCAACAAGATGAAAGATGCATTGCAAGAACCAAGAATGGCGTAGAGAGATGCCAAGGAGGTCAAGTAGGCCATGTGTCAAGATAGCAATTTGTAACTCCTCCAACCAAGAAAGGGCAGTTTCAAGTGAAGGAAGATGAGTCATAGGAGATGTAGAGTCACTTCTACACCACCTCTCATGAGGACATCATCAAGCCAAGCCAACACATGTTGAGGATGAATAATAGGACTATTTTTTCACCTTCTCTTGACATTGTAACTGGTTTCATGATAGATAACAGTCATGATGGACTTCCAGCATGTCTATCCTCTTTTTTTCTTCTTCATTCTTATATAAATACTCCTGAAAAGGACATTGTAAAGGATCCTTCAAATTAGTATGGCGAAGTCTTACTAAAATTGATACTTATTGCTTTTGAAGTGAATGCAAACTGATTTTTGCCGCTTTCCTCTCACATTTAGTGTGTTCGTTATGAATTGTTGATGAATGATAGTGTTGATGTTCAATCTCCTTGCATTTGTCCTCTTTATTTTTGCCTATTTGTGGGTAAGTTATATTTTTGCAAGTCATATGGTGTCTATCAAGTGGCTATGCAAATGTTAAGTGTGGAAAACCTTCATTAGTGCCTCATTTTAGGCCTCTTGATTGCCCCTCTTAGTGGATGTATCAGCTGCAACCTCCATATTGAAATACTTTTGCTAGAGAACTGTTTGAAGTTGTGTGATTAGATTCAGTCTTGTTTAGCTTTGTTATCAACTCATAGACCGTAGGAGGAGACCTACAATTTGGTGCATCACCCCTTTTTTTCTGTTTGCTTTTAGCTCTCTTTCCATTTTCATTGCAATTTGAGAAGGTGTAGTGATAATATAGGTGTAGCATCAAGGGAGCCAGCCTTCTTTGGAAGTTCTTATTAGACATAGGTCACCCACAGTCTTAAAGAGTTCTCATTGTGTCAATTGAGTGAGGAGACTTGAAACACCTCCTCAAAGGGTGCATCTCAAAGTGACAACAGGTTGGCCTAACCGTTATTCATACATTGATAGGTGTATATAAAGGCAATGCCTTCCACCTATTCAACCAAGCAATTCATTCATTCATATTCTATTTTATTCAAGTGCTCTTAGGTGTCCCTTGACACCACCAACGTCTCTTGTTGTTCCTTGTCTCTTGCATCATGGAGTTTATGTATTGATCTTATGGTGATTTTCTATTAATTCCAACTAGTTGTCTCACCATGCAAAAGCTATTTTTTTTTGGTCATTTTGACTTCATATGACCAAGTTATGGCCATGGTGCAATTTGCTAGTTTGGCCATGTCCCTCAACATGTTTGGAGGAATGATGGAATTTTGGCTTGAAATCGCTTTGAGCATTTTAAGGAATGTATGAGGATGACCCCAATCAAATTTCATGCCAATATAACTTTAGGTGAAGATTTTATGGCCTTTTTATGGATTGTTGTTTTTTTTTTCTCGACTTTGATCGATTTTAGATAAAGAACAATTAAATTTCACAATTGTGCAAGAAAAGACTAGATATTGTGATTGGAATCATTGACATGACCTTGTGGGGGATGAGTAAAATATATTTTTTGTAAGAAACAAATGAGAGTGGGGATCAATAGTCTCAAATAGAGGACCACAATATAATTTTGGGCCCTAATGTATCTTTGGATGTGAGCCATCAAGTGAAAGTTTTTCAACGAGCAAAGCAAAGAAACGAAAAAGGGGGTTGGAATGGGATGTTTTTCTTTCCTAGAATAATAAATTAAGATCAAACTGCGGTATGATGTTTTACCCACTTATCTACCCCATTGTGAAATTCATATTGCCTACCATTCCTAGTCCCTCATGCTTCGTAAGTGTACCTCTTACTTTTGCTGGTCTTTACAATTTTTGTACATTCAATATGACTTTTGGTGCCCAAATTTACCCATGGGAGAACTAATTGGATGAAATCTGTAAAGGAAAATGGCATAAGAGAGAGAGTAGAGAATACCAAGCTTACATTTTATTTCATTAATGCCATTTTATACATCCATGTTCGGTTGGTAGCGTTAAACTGACCTCCAACTCCTAATATATCATATTATCTAATCACAAACTTTTATTTCTAGGATTTAATGCTAGTATAAGGTGGGATTGACAACCTCAATTTGGCCATTAGTTTGCTTAGGAAAAAAAGTGGAAAAGTGCAATTGGCAACTAAGAAGCTTCCAAAAGTGACAAAGAATCGAGTCACAATAAAAAAATAATAGTGAGTGGTCGCATGAAATTGGTCCAAATATGTTTGAAGAACTGTTTTATGGGAAAGTGGTTTTACATCAAAATGCAATACATCTACTAATAACAAATGTGCAATCAGACCTAACCAGATTTATCCTAATATAATAGTAAAAATAAACATAGTTACCATGTTCGAAAAGTTGGGATTATTCAGAAGGGGGAAATAGTTTGGAAGTTCGGGATTTTGAAAAAAGTTCGGTTCGGTAAGTTCGTTAGTTCGGTTAGGAAAATTTTATAAATCATAAAAAATAAATATAGCATACATATTTGTAAAACATAAACATAAATAAGTTGATAACACATGACAAAAAAATCCAATAGTGTTAAACTTCAATGTTCATTGTTCAACATCATTCATATAAAATATAACAATGAGAATTGTGAAATATCCTTTGTTTAACATTAAAATTGTCAACATTAACTAAAAATGGGAATGAAATTTAAACATCCGCTACATCAAACCCTGCATCTACACCAAAATCATTACTAGCAACATCATCTAATCCTACACTAGCAGGCTCATTAACAACATCAATATTTTCTTTATTTTCAAAGCATGGTTCGCCAAGGTGAGAGTTGGCATCTTTATTTGCAAGAAAGTGAGTAAAAAATCGTAAATTGCTATGAACAAACACAAGATCAGAGAGTTTTTGAGCTCCTAGTCAATTCTTCTTGTTAGTGTGGATTAAGTCTTGTGTACTCTAGTTTATTTCATATGCATAAGCACTGAAACACTGGTTGAAGATTCGCACGACAAGTCTCTGCAACTGTGGAGTAGAAGCCTCATAAGTCCGCCACCATTTAGATGGTTCCCACTTTACTCTACTTGCCTTTGCTTCCTTGATACCAAACATTTTTCAGTTGGTTCTTGAAAATAGTAAGTTGCTACCTCGTTGCTTCCTTCGCTTCTTCATCAATAAACAACTTGTCTATTGTTGTAAATACACCTTTCATTATCTCTTCATTTGCATCATGATTTACCTTTAGTAATTTGGAATCTAAATAACAAGCTGCATCGTGTAGAGGACGATGTAGCATGAACCATCGCTTGTCCACATTTTTAAAATACGATTGACTTATTCAACATTATCTACAAGTAAATTTTGAATTTTTTCCCTTGCTCTATCCATTTCCTCATACACAAAGTCCATGCAAGGTTGATTGCCATCAACCATTCACAAAATTCTAATAAGAGGCTCAAACACCATTGTGATCTTTTTGGCCCCCTCCCAAAATGTGTCCCCTAAGATAATTCTTTCAATATCTTTTGAATGGCTTTCCTTGGAAAGCTTTGACTTTGTCCATTCGTTAGAAACCATCACTTTTTTCAATGCTATCTTCTCCTCTACCTCTCTTTGCAAAGTGATAAAGTTCGTAGCAAATCTTGTTTCAGTAGAGGATAGAAGCTCATGTTCTGAAAATGAACGATACAAGTTCAATGCCAAGCGGTGATTGAGGATAAACATACAAATTTATTTTCCTTCAATCACAATATTACTTACCCATTCCAATTTTGATAGATCTTCAAGCAAAAGATCCAACACATGTGCAACACATGGTGTCCAAAATAGATGAAGAGATCTATGAGTATATCACTTGTCCATTTACAATTAGTTGCATTATCTGTAATGATTTGAGTAATGTTCTCATCTATCTCCAAAATCGATGATTCGATGCATTGGAAAATGAAAAGAGAAGTTCTTGTTCTTTACTTGTATCAATTGATTTTATAAACATAGCACCATTAGGGGATATTGCCAAAATATTTAGAAGGGGTCTTCTTGAATCAGACCATCTGTCAGTTACAATTGTGCACTCTGTTCTTTTCCAATTTTTTTTAATTCCATCTAGCTCAGTAGATATGGCTGCCACTTCTTCATCAAGAAGACTAGTTATTACTCTTTCATAACAAGGTAGTTTGTAACCCTTCCCAAAATCAGTAGACGCATCTAGGAAGGTTTGGAAATGAGGAGAACGAGTAACATTGAAAGGAATGGCCTATGCATAAAATAATCTAGCTGCCACCTTGTGTACATCATGCTTTTGTTGTGGCCTCCCCATTGACTTCAATGAATTTTGTTACTTTTGAATGCCACTTCCACCTCCACTTCCTTGGGCAAATGGTGATGGGGAGCAACTTGAACTATTGAAGAAGCCCATTTGTGAGATTGAATGTTGGATTTTAGCCTTTGATTCTGAAGCTAATGATTTAACACAACTCACATTAAATTTAATTTTCACTCTATTTATGAATTCTACATATTTTGGTTTTGTTGAATTTTTATTTGCTGCCCCACAACGTTTCATATCCGAGGATCCTCCAAGGCAATGGTAGCAAACTCTGGCTATATTTCCCATGATATTCCCATTGCACAAGTTGCATCTCATTTTTTTTTTATCATCTCTCTAGACAATGTACTTTATCTGTAATGGGTGGCTTGACATGCTGAAGTTTTTAGATGGATTGAAAATTTGTTTTTCACTGTTGGTAAGAAGAAATTGTTGACCTCACTATTCAAATGCCCATTGCTCAATCTTGTGTATTCTAAAACTGTTCTTTCCCTACCCAATACCCACCGACCCTGCTCAACCTGTGATTTGAATTATAGTGACTCTACAAAGAAGCTTTAAACTTGCAAAATGCCAAAATGGTATCAATTTTATATACAATAAAATAGTTATTAAATTATTAATTATAAAAATAGTATATTAAAATATTTTATGAATTATAACTTTATAATATAAAATTAATGCAAATTAATTATAAATTTATAACTTATTGAAAATAAAATAATACATATTAAAATTTGATATTGCAATTATACAAACATAAATAAAATGATAAATATATTTTAAAAAATTAACACAAATAAAATTTGAAGAAGTTATTAAATACAAATAATAATTTTAAAGTTTAAAAAAAAAAATAGTTACTATAATAAAAAATTAATAATTATATAATATAATATGTTTTCTAAACTAAATGAAAATTATTAAACATTCCTGATTTTAAACAATAAAAATAAAAATTTGAAGTATTTACTATTTACTATTAAAAAATAAAAAGACAAAAAAAAAGCCCTACTGGCCTAGAGGCTTACGATTAAAAGCAAAAAAAAAAAAAAACCTAAGGCTAAAATAGTAAAACTTACCTCACACTGCATAGGTCATTCGAGTCCACAATGCTGTTCTGCACATTTTGACCCTACGGCCCTTCGTTTCTCAGTTTTTGAATGTTGGTGTTCATTGTGCCTACTCCTAGTGCCCACTTCCAACCGCTGTCGTTCAACTGCAAGTCTATGACACTTCGTTGTGAGCCATTGCCGCTTGCTGTCGTTTCAAGTTTCAACTATGCACTAAGCAAAAGGGAGCATGGTAATGCATTAAATTTTAGGGTTTTATTTCTTTGTGGATTGTACCGACCGTAGGACCCACGTGTTGTGTAAAATGTGTTTTGACTTTTAATCTTTGTTTTTAGTGTTCAATTTTTTTTTTAAATTTAAGTTTTTAATAAAAAACAAAAAAAATGAATTTTCTGAATTTAACTAAACATATTCGTTTTGGTCAAAAAGTTCGGTCCGAACAGTATATCGACTGTATTCAGACGAATATGGTAACTATGAAATAAGGAATATTATAGAATAATTGAAATGTCCAAAGATAGGGGTTTGAGAAGAATGCTAAATTGTCACAATTTTGAAGACACTTGGAAGATAAAAACAATGAGACACAGGGCCATACATTAAGGCAAACAAAACCCAGAAAATTTGGAGTGAACAAAGAACTTTTCAAAATTGATAAAATTTTTTACTCCTTTCATGGCATCGCTAGAACCATACCATTGCATCCCTGGCAACCTAAAAATTTTGCAAATTTGAATTGATGACCCTATACTTTGGGCTCTGAAAACCTCGCTAGCTCGCTTTTACCAAATTTTATATGGATCTCTGGGAAATTGATCTCCTTCTTTGGATTGTAATCACTCATTACAGACCAATAAAAAATGACGGAATCATTGAAGGCCTAGTGTTATCCTTCCATTATTATTAGGGCCTTGTTCTAGAACAAATTTGGAAGACAACACTCAATGCACTTTGACAAGCAATTGTGGATGCAAGCCCTAATCCCTATTTGACTTTTTAATAGCATGAACAAATGGTACAATGCAATATGAAGACTCTAATTTTGAATAAAATTTTGCTTTAAACTTCTCAAATTCTGATCTTCAGTAAATGCTAAATTCTTGCTTTCAATTCACTTATCAGTCTTGACTTTCACTTGTATATCGCTTGTCTTATATGCACTAATGCACTTGTGTATTTATACACTCCTCAAATTCAAATTAGAACACTATTAGCACGCAAGATGACACACAACGGGCGGGAAAAGCTAACAAAGAAGGGCCACAAAACTTGGGGGACCTGATTCAAGGGTCAAATGGCCCCACAAAAAATGAAGCATAGTAATTTAGTGGTACGTTCCTCACAAACCAAGAATGTAGTGGTACCGTCTTGGTAGACATGAACCGTATTGCTACATTCCCGGTCAAAAGTCCAAAACAATAGGAAAACAAGGAAAGAGAGAAAACCAAGGAGGAAAGAAAACCAAAAGAAGGGGAAGCAAACAGGGCTTAGAACATGGGAAACATGAGCCGATGATATTTTTAATATGAACCGATATCGACAAACATAGAAGTACCCTAGAACAATGCAATTTGACAACTAAAACTACTTCTAGACCAAAATTAGATGTCTACTCAATGTCCCACTTTGATGTGTGTGCCTGCTTACGTATCAAAGTAAAACAAACAAGCTTACTTGGAGGGTTCATTGAAGATTCCTTGATCGTCAAAACCTGTAAGAGTTCTCGAAGTCAATGTATGAATAATGATGAAATGAAAGTCAAAAAGAAAATGAGATCCCCTGATTGCCACCCTAAAAAGTCATGAAAGTTTTGGAACAAAAATCCATATTCATGTGTCTAGGATATGGAAACTTGTGCCCTTGAAAACATCTGGGAAACTTGTGCCCTTCCAATCATATAGGAAACGTATGTAAGTGAATCAATGTCTATATAAATCCAAGGAACTGCTGAAATTTAGGAAAGAAAAGGAGAATAGGAACAGATACCCCTTGTTGTCTTGAAATCGTGAAGTTGCCTTTGTGAAATCCATGTTTCCAAATTTTTGCTGCATCCAAATATATATGTGCCTCGTGGTGAGACCAAGTGAAGTATGTTGTGTACCACCATGTGATTGCCTCCAAGTAAGGGAGAAAGAGAGTATTTCGTATACCACCATGTGACTGCTTCCATGTAAGGGAGAAAGAGAGTGTCCTGGAGTCTATAAAATAAGTGGACCATCTGAATCCCTTTTGAGGTGTGGGATGAACATATGAATCACATATCTAAAAAACAATCGGAGTACACAGACCATATATAAGACAAGGAAATAAAGCACTAATGTATAACATAATAAGATATCATCGTAAAAGCATGTATGTCATGGATAAATGACCCCAAATGGCACTGAAGAATAATCTATATAAGAGCAAGTGCAACATGCCCCCAAGTGAACAAGATTTAAGCAATGTAATCATAGTAACAATGTGATGCCCCTCATGGACAATATGTCGGCAATCTAAGCACAATAGTAATATGCCGCTTATGGACAAGATGCAATTAATGAAACACCAAAGATAACATGCCCTAATATAAGTAGTGTAGCATCAAATATATCAAAGGAAAACATACACATGGAGCCTTGACCCTATAGATGCATGATACGAACCATGGCAATGTAGACATGCAAACAAGAACATCTACATGATATGGACCATGGCAAATCAAGGAACACCATGCATGATATAAATCATGACACCAAGCATATAGCAATGCAAAGCAAACATAGCAAGAAGATAAGACATACTAATCATATGGTAAGCACATCACACTCAGAGTAAACAAGTACATAAATGTCACACACAAAGAACAATAGAGAAATAGAACATTTAGAGCACACAAGGTAAACAATCACAAGCACATGATGCAAAGTAAGGAACATACATCAATCATAGGGCTAACAAGAGAGGCACATCAAACGCATTAGGCATAGGGCAAACAAGAGAGGCGCACGAAACAATAAGCATATGAAGCAAACATGTCAAGCACCCTAGAATCAAAGCAAACATAGAGGGAGCAAAACGCTCATGTAACTAAGCACAAAGCAACACTGAAGTGAAAGCAAGCACAACAAGAATATGAAGATACACAAAAGCACTAAGCACACGATGGTTCACACTAAGTAAGATAAACCAATATATTTATGATCATATGAAAGCTCAATATGATAAAAGAAATCACAAAAGATAGGACCCAAAGCATTGGTAGGAGATGTCCCAAAATGTCCACAGAGCGAGTGTGAAAGGTGCCCTTAGCCAACTATGAATCCATAATCATGTATATGTGTGTACACTACATCTATCTCAACAATACCATTAGTAGCATGTGCGTAAACGATATAACCCCTAGCATAGTCATGAAGTAGATAATCATCCAGACTTTCACCAGAGCCATTGGATAACTTATTAATCAAGACAAATCCAAAATTATATTTTTTCATTGTTCTGAGATACAAGAAGCTATGATTCTTGATATGTTTAAGTTTAGAAGGGCTCTCTTCTGATTACTTATCTGGGGGTATCACTTGCAGCTACTCAATTAAAAGATTGGAATTGGATACTAAGCAAAGTGAAGAATTGCAGAAATGGACAAATAGATGGCTTTCTTTAGGAGGAAAAATGACTCTGGTTAAGGGAGTCCTTCAAGCCATGCCAATTTATGTTTCCTCTATCTAAATATCCCTACAGGAATGTGGGAACAGTTGGATTCTGTCTTTCAAAAATTTATTTGGAGTGGAGTTCAGGAGCACAAAAAAGGGTTCTTAGTCAAATGGGACATTCTTTGCCAACCAAAATCAGAAGGGGGTTTGGGATTTCGTTCCAGTATAAAGCAAAACAAATCTCTAGCTGTTAAACTTTATTGGAGATTGTTGGAAAATTCAAATAATCCGTGAGCTGTAAATATTCGAGCTAAATCTACCCAAAATAATTCTCTGGAGAGAATAATTAGATTGGCTCTTCCTTCTGTTAGGAAAAAATACATAATGTGTGTGCAAGAAATCAAATTTCAGAATTAATAAGCAACAATACAGTGAACAAGAGATCACCAAAACATAACATATACATGGAAAACTTGCAATGTGCAAGGAAAAACCACCGAGCAATGGCAGCTTGGATCTTCTATTAACTTCAACAAAACTCCTCTTACAAAGTTTCCTTTCGCAATAGCTTGGTCGTCTTCCTTCTAGCTTACATACAAACTTATGCTAAGAATGACTTATGCTTATACTTCAAGCTTACAAATACAAATGACTGAATCTTTATTTATAGAATTAGATAAGAGGAAGGGAGAAGAGAGAAACAAGATAGAGAGAGACCAAAAAATGGCTCTACACTTAGAAGGGACATAAATATGTGAATAGTTAAACACTATTGATGAATAGTGGTGAATAGTGAAAGTTGTCTCTTTCACATGTGCCAAAAAGATAATCAATCACCTTTTGGCAAATATCTCCTCCATGTAACAACTTTATCTGTCTCCCACAAAAGACAAAAGCTCATCAAACAACTTTTTGACAAAACTCACCTACCATGTGCCTCCAAGCCAAAAAGTAGAATCACCTTTTTGGCTTATCTCCATGTGCATTCAAAAAATGTGCCCCGCATTCAAATCACCTTTATGTGACTTAAATCTATCCATCTCCATCAACTTTTCTCCATGTGCATCCAAGGATGAAATGTGCTTCATTCCACCTATGCACATAAATAGTGAAATATGCCACATCACATTTGACATGGATATTGGCTTTATATCCTAACATTTTCTCACTTGAAGTCAATATACACATTTATTATTCCATCCAACTGCACATTTTCAACAAGCTCAGAGAAGTTTTGCACCATTCAAACTTCTCTGTCCTGACTGACTTTGTCAATATATTTGCAATATTATGTTCAGTTTCACTTTTCTTCAACATGATCGTGCCTTCCTCTACCACTCCTAATGAAGTGGTACTTGATGTCAATATGTTTTATGCGATCATGAAATGCTACGTTATTCACCAAGTGAATTGCACTTTGACTATCACATTGCAAAGAATCTTCCCATGCATTTCCATGAAGTCACCCAATAACCGCTCTAACCATATTGCCTCCTTGCAAGCTTCTATTGCAGCTACATATTCAACCTCAGTAGTTGATAAAGTTACCACTGGTTGCAACTTGGATGCCCGACTAACTGCTTCACTTGCAAGAGTGAAAGTATATCCTGAAGTGGACTTTTGTCCATCTCTGTCACCACCAAAATCCGAATCTACGTACCCTGTGATCTGTAAATCTGTTGTTCCATAGCAAATAGTAGCATTTGAAGTGCCTCTAAGATATCTAAAAATCCATTTCACCGCAGACCAATGCTCCTTTTTAGGGTTCGCCATGAACCGATTCACAACTCCCAATGCTTGGGAAATATCTGGTCTAGCGCCAACCATGCAAACATGAGGCTTCCTATTGCTGATGAATAGGGTACATGAGACATACCTGTCTTGTCCTCTTCGGTTCTAGGACACTGCGCAGAAAACAACTTGAAGTGTTAAGGAAGTGGGGTACTAACTAGTTTTGCATTTTGCATATTGAAGCGTTGCAAAATGTTTTATATGTATGTCTTCTGAGACAACCATAACTTCCTTCCTCTTCTGTCTCTATGTATCTTCATCACTAGAATTTGGTTTGCTGCTCCTAAATCCTTTATCTCAAAAGTCCTAGACAACTGAGCCTTTAAATTATTGATTTTTTTTATGTTGGGGCCTGCAACCAACATATCATCAACATATAACAAGATAATGAAGCTTCCGTCATCAAACCTTTTAAAGTATGCACAATGATTAACTTCACTTTTGTTAAAAACTTGGCTCTTCATGAAGGTACCAAATTTTTTGTACCACATCCTCAGTGCCTATTTTAAACCATAGAGTGATTTCTTTAGTTTTCAAACCAAATGCTCTTCGCCTCTTTCTTCATAGCTCTCAAGCTGATCCATATAAATCTCTTCCTCGAGATCACCATGTAGGAACAATGTTTTTACATCAAGCTGCTCCAACTCTAAATCTTGTTCAGCTACAAGTGCAAGTAAAACTCTAACAATGGTTACCTTAACAATTGGAAGAAGATTTCATTGAAGTCTATACCGAACTTTTGTACATAACCTTTTGCCACCAAGCAAGCTTTATACCGCTCCAAGAACCCATCATTGTTCTTCAATTTGTACACCCACTTGTTTCCAACTACCTTTCTTTCAGGCGGGAAATCCACAAGCTCCCATGTTTCATTCTTATGAAGAGCTTTCATTTCCTCTTCCATGGCTTTCTTCCATTTGTTTGCATTTTTAGATTCTCTAGCTTTTTGAAATGAATTAGGTTCACCAACATCAGTAACTAATGCAGAAGCTAAATTACAACTAGAAGAGTACCTTTTTGGTGGTCTGGTCACTCTAGTGGATCTCCTCACAAAATGTGATGTGTCACACTGTGGCTCATTTGGTTGTACATCCTCATCATATACCTGATCTTGATTGTTATCTTGCTGATTTTCATGGACAGGGGACTGATTTTCATCATCTTCTTTATTGGCTACCTCAATAGGTACAATCTCAGGTGTCTATTGTACCTCCTTCCTTTGCATGGATTTTTCATTGAACACATCTCGGCTAACAATTACATTATGGTTAGTAGGATCCCACAAGCTATACCCCTTTATTATATCTTCATAATAAAAAAAAATACATTTTCTTGACTTTAAATCAAGCTTGGACCTCTTTTCTTTAGGCACATGGGCAAATTCTTCATAATCAAATATACGTAAATCAAAATAATCAACTGGCTTACCATGCCGAACCTCCTTTGGAGTCCTTCTATCCAATGTAGTTGTAGGATCCCTGTTAATATGATACACAACTGTATTAACAGCCTCAGTCCAAAATCCATTATCTAGCTTAGATGCACTAAGCATGCTTCTTGCATGCTCCATGATTGTGCGGTTCATCGGCTCTACTACACCATTCTGTTGTGGAGTATATGGAACAATCATTTGATGCTTAATCCCTTTTTGCGTACAAAAGTTATCAAACTCCTTGGAGCAATATTCTCCTCCATTATCTGATCTGAGACATACAATAGATTTGCCCAAACTTTTCTTTACCCGTGCCTTAAATTCTTTAAATTTATCAAAAGTTTTTGATTTCTTTTTCAAAATATACACCCACACTCTTCTAGAATAATCATCTATAAAGGTTATAAAATACTTTCTATCATTTATAGACTATGGGGGAACAGATCCAAATATGTCAGAGTGAATAAGTTGCAAGAAATCAGAACTTTTTACCAGTTCTAGTAGTAAACCGAAATCTCTTCTGTTTGCCAAATATACAATGCTCACAAAAGTCTAAATTACAAGACTTAATGCCATGAAACATACCTCGATCAGGCAAACCCTGCAAACCTTTTTCACTCATGTGTCCAAGGTGTTGATGCCATAGCATCACTGCATCTCGAGCATTTTTTGATGTTACTGTTGTTGCTTGTTTTGTCACTGAATCTCCATACAAACAATATAAGGAGCCATAAGATTCTCCATTTGCTATCACTAGGGCTCCTTTGGTAATCCTGCAATGACCTTTACCAAAGGTACAAGAATACTCCAGCTCATCCATCATCTTGATAGAGATCAAAATTTTCTTCCAATTAGAAACATGCCTCGCATCTTTCAAAAACCTCTTTCTGCCATCATCCGTCTTGATCAAAATATCTCCGCTTCCCACAATCTCAAAAGGATGGTCATCATCCAAGTAGACAAAACCTCCACTATAGCGCTGATATTTGACAAACTAGTCCTTATGTGGTGACATGTGAAAAGATGTCCCTGATTCCAACACCCAGGGATTACAAAGTGATCTATTGTTACTAAGGCAAAAGGCCTCTTGTGATGGTGTCTCCTTTGAATCTTCTATGCTAGCTTTAGCTGAAGGTGGATTTTGATTTCCATCTTTCTTTGCTTTCTTCAGTTGCCAACAATCCTTCTTTAAATGGCTTGACTTTTCACAATGATAGCATTTCACTTTCAGCTTGTGTCCTTTTGACTTTGATCTGGACGGTGATCTACCTTGTTTGCTCCTTTCATTGGATCGACCTCACACAGATACAACGTCATTGCTAGATGATAGTACCACAAAATATTTTCTCCTCATCTCCTCTCCAAGCAACGTTGCTACCACATCATCAAACTTCAAAATTCTAGATGATGAATTGCTGACGGTCATCACCAAATGATCCCAAGTATCAAGGAACACAATAAGGTGATTGCTTTGTCCCCATCCTCCATCTTCACACAAATGGAGATCAACTTACTAATGAGCATATTAAAATCATTCAAGTGCTCTGCAACAAATGAATTCTCCTTTATCCTCTAGCTGTAAAGTTGCTTCTTCAAGAATACTTTGTTGCTGATTTTGTTTGATAAAGCTTGTTAAGCTTCTCCTATAGTTCTTATGCAGTCTTCTCCTTAGCAGCATTGAAAAAAACAAAGTCTACAAGACAAAGATGGATTGTAGAAACCGCCTTCCTATCCATCTTGTTCCAATCCTCATCTGTCATGCTACTGGGTGTGTTTGTAAGACCGTGCAAGGCTAGAGCTTGGTCATTCTGAACCAAGAGATCCTCCACTTTCATCTTCCATAGGAAAAAATACCTGCCATCAAACTTTCCTATTTCAAACTTGGTCACTCCGCCTGTCATTGTTGTAGCTCCTACTTGCACAAGACTCCCTAACTCAACAAAAAACACTCAACATGAGTTTTTCAAAGAGCTTAGCTCTAATACCATATGTTAGGAAAAAATACAGAATATATGTGCAAGAAATCAAATTTCAGAATTTTTAAGCAATAATACAATGAACAAGAGATCACCACAACATAAGATATATGTGGAAAACCGTGCAATGTGCAAGGAAAAACCATGGGGCAATGACAGTTTGGATCTTCTATTAACTACAGCAAAACTCTTCTTACAAAGTTTCTTTTCTCAATAGCTTGGCCTTCTTATCCCTAGCTTAGATACAAAGCTTATGCTAAGAATGGCTTATGCTTATACTTCAAGCTTACAAATACAAAGGACTGAATTCTGTTGGGTGAATATTTTGTCAATCAGCTAACTGATGAGCAAAATAGGTCTCTTCAACCACAGCAAGGGAGATTGATCGGCTAAATGTGTAGGTTTACTGCATCAGAGGTGGACAAATCTCTTCTCTCATCAAGGGGAGGTTCCCTATTAAATATGAAGACGCTATATACCATATATATAAGCAGAAAATAACACTCAGGGGCAGGGTAACACCATCCATCTCTCTTTTTTCAGAGATGATGTTCACAAACAAAAGAGAAAATCTTGATGAAAACACTGAAGGCACTTCTCTTCTTGCAGAAGTGATTTTACAAGAAACAGTAGGAGTTCTTTCAAGTAGTGACAAGTAACTGAGATCAAAGGGCGTAGTAACCAACAGGATGAAGTGTAACACAAAGTCTACACCTCAACTGTCCAAAGAGTGAAATACGAAGGACAATAAGGGCACAAAGTTGTCCCAAGGTCCTTTACACAGAAACAGAAAACAGATAAACACACTAAAGGCAATTGCAAACAGCACAAAGTCATCCCACAGTTGGCTTCAGGGCACCTTGATTATTTCCACTAGTTCTTCGTATTTCATTAACTGGACAAGAACACATTCAGAAGACAGACATAAGAACAATCTCTTAAAATAACACAAGATATAACAACACAAACTCTGAAAGTAACTTACTTTCTTATTCAAACAAAGAAATATGATGAACAATCTGAGCTCAAAGTCTCAGTAATCGTCTCTCAATTTTGGCAGAGTTTTGCTTCTATAATGAAAAGATCTCCTTAAAAATAACACAAGAGATTACAATATATGGCAGCCAAGGAAGGCTTGGTGCTTTTTTCAATGGAACGGCTCATGTTGCGGTCAATGCTTTGAATGCATTTCAATTCTGTCAAGGGACCATGCTTAGAACAGTGCATCGGCCTTAACTGTGGCGTGCCCATTCATCTCATCTGTCTCCTCCAAAGTATAAATTGTCTGGTCTTTTCTCTGATGTCTGCGCAGCTGTCCACTTTGCCTTTACTTTTTGGAAGAAAAAAACAGGGCGCGTCTTTGGTTTGGCATGCTCAGATGACTACTTGGTGAACTGTTTCACCCACTGAAAATAACTCCCTTGTAGATATTTTTAATCTTTTTTGTATTGTTCTCTCTTCCCTGTAGCAATTTGAGCTCTCGAGCTCTCTTTTCAGCTGGTCGCTTGGTTTATTTTTCAAATTTCGTGCCATATTAAAAAATTAACGGATATTCTATTACCTTAAATTTGACGTTTGTGGGGACGCCAATGGTTGCTGATTTTTTGAACTATATTGAACTTTGAACCTTTGAATCTGTGAAAGTTCATTGGTTCATCGGTTTATGCTGCCTTTATCAGTTCCCTGGTTCAATCGCTTCCTTTGTTCTTTTGTTGAACAATCCCTTTGAACTGGGCTCTGGAATCATCCGTGTTCTTCCTTTGCTTGGAGCTGTCTTTGAACCGTTGAACCTGTGAACCATTGAACTTTGAACTCTTTTGGTTCAAGGTTCAATCGGTTCATTGGTTCATTCTTTGTTCCATTGTTTTTGGCTAAGTCTTTTGATGTCTTGAAATTCCTTCGGCTCTTATGTCTTTGGAACATCCCGAAGGGAAGGTGTCTCTTCGAGCTTTGAGAAAGGTTTTTTTTCGGGTGCCGATACCCCCTCGGTCTTTCGGGTGGTCATCGGGTTCATTCCTTCGGAGAGTCTTCGGGTTAATTCCTTCAGACAAAATGTCTGAAGAAAATCTTTCCTTGGCTTCGTCCGCTCTCCTTCGGGTTTTTCCTTTTGGGCGAATTCCTTCGGACAAAAGTCCAAAGGAATTCTTTCGGACTTTTTCTTCCCTTGGCTTCGTCCTCTCTCCTTCGGGTTTTTCCTTTCGGGCTTTTCTTTTCGGGCGATTTCCTTCGGACAAAAGTCCAAAGGAATTCTTTTGGACTTTTTGTCCGAAAGAATTCGCCTTGTCTTTGTGAAATTCTTCCGCAGAAAATCTTTTCGAAGGAATTCTTTCTTTTCTGCCTTGTTCACTTTTCCGAAGAAAATCTCACCGAAGGAATTCTTTCAATTCCTTTACAGGGTAATTTCCTCGGACAAAAATCCGAAAGAAATCTTCCCTTTTGGCATTCTCTTTGATCTTTGAAACAATGTTCCGTGCCCTCCGCAAGGGCACCTGCCTTTAGTTCATTGCCCTCCGCAAGGGCACTTGTTCCTTCGACTTTGGGGCAGTCCTTTGAACCAACCGTTTGAACCGACCGATTGAACCAACTTTGGTTCAACGGTTCAATCTCTTTATCGGAATCCTTTGTTTTGGCTTAAGTCTTTTGACCGCTTAAACCAACCGCGCATTGAACGTTTGAACCGTTGAACCCGTTGAACCTTTGAACCAAAATGGTTCAAGGTTCAACGGTTCAATGGTTCAAGCCTTCTTTTCGTTAAGTGTTTTGAAGTTGTTGAACTTTGAAGCGGTTGAACTTGTTGAACTTTTTGTTGAAGTGCTTAACTCATTTAAGTTGTTGACGTCGTTGAACCTTTTGAACCCGTTGAACCTTTGAACCATTTTGGTTCAAGGTTCAATGGTTCAATGGTTCAATCCTTTGTTTGAAGCTTGCCGATAAACAATTTTGGTTGAACCAAGGCATTGAACCAACCCTGAAATTCCCTGAGTGTTGGAAACTTGCCCCTTTGAGAGAGCTCGCCTATTGAAGCCATTGAACCTGTTGAAATTGCTAATCCCTTAACTGAAAAAGCTTGAATAATGAAGAATTTGAATGCTCAAAACAAATTTTTGAGAAGGGAAGAGGTAATTTTGGTGTGCAGGACCAAAATAGTTCATATGTTGTCCCAAAATGAATGACAAATTTTGAGAACAACTGGCTCTAGTTGGAGAACTTCTTTCATTTGAAAACTTGGAACAACTGAGAGGAGTAGAAATCAGAATCTCCAGTGCCTTGAAGTATGCCATTGGGCTACGGAGTCATGCTACCTAAAAAAGAAAAATGTCAAAAACGAAAACGAAAAGCACAAAACAGAACCAAAGACTACAAATATACATATGTACAGGTAAACTTATCTGATACTTCAAGAATTGAAGTGTTTCAGATGCTGGCCATTGTGAGGCAAAGAAAATGGCGTGACATCTTGATACTTCAACAGAAAACTGTTTTCACCATTGCGCTAATGGATAGTAAACAGACCTCTCCAAAGGGAATCGAATTTCCCATGCATTCCCTTTAGTTCTCTTCTCTTGTCTCACAACAGGGCTTGATCTCCAATCTGGGAATCATGGTTTTTTGCTTTCTGGTCGAAGAGCTTCTTCACCAGACTTTGATGCGCAACAACTCGGTCCACCACCGTAGTTCGCTGCTCATCCAGCTCAGTCAGGCACATGATCCTCTTATCGATGGAGCTTTCATATGTCTGATCTTCAATTGCCTTAGCCAATTTCAATGCTGGCAGTTCCAAGGTGATTGGTATCTCAGCGTTGAGACCATAAAGAAGTTGGAAAGGTAACATACCAATTGCCCTCTTGAGTGTAATTTTATCTGCGCATAAAGCATCAACCAATGCTTTATGCCATGTTCGTTGGTTGTCATCTACCAGCGTCTTGATGATAGTCACCAAGTTCTTGTTGCTTGATTCAGCTTGGCCATTCCTTTGTGAAAAATAATCAGAAGAGTAAGAGAGGGTAATCCCATAGTAAAAGCAGGACTGAGTAATCTCTTAGGAAGAGAAACAAGATGCGTTGTCTGTGACAATCTTGGTTGGGACCCCAAACCTGAAAATGATATTTTCTTTGAAGAAATTGCACACTACTTCTGAAGTGGCCTGCTTGGTTGGAATAGCTTCCACCCACTTGGTGAAGTAATCTGTGGCTATGAGGACATAATCATGTCCAGCGCTTGAAGATGGGTTTACAGCACCAATGAAATCGATTCTCCACTATTGAAATGACTCTTCTATCACCACTGGCTTGAGAGGTAAAGCAGCTAACTTGGGTCTTCCAACGAACTGTTGGCATAGTTCACATTTTCGCACCCATTTGTATGCGTCTTGAAACAGAGTAGGCCAGTAATACTTGGCTCGTAGAATCTTATGGGCAGTTACAGGAGCAAAAAAATGTCCTCCACAGGGCAGATCATGGAAGGACATCAAAAGTTAGTTTTGCTGCTCTTTATCCATGCAGTGAAGGAACACTCCATCAAAGCTCTTCTTATACAGGCCGTTGTCTCATAGGACAAAATTGACAGCTTTTAACTTGACAGTCCTTTTTTTATGAAACAAGTGAGTATAACACTCACCATAAGTAAGAAAATGAGCAATATTTGAATACCACTCATTTGTGGTGGAGACAAAAAAGACTGTTGGCGTGTCTTCGATTTCTTCTTTTCCATGCTCTGTTTCTTCTGCTCTGTTGTCAGCAATCAATTGGCATAGGCCCCTTCCCCGCACCAGCGTTGTTGGTTTGATGACTAGATCAAACTCTTGGATTTTAGCAATCCAATTCCCTCTTTTGGTTTTAAACTCCTGCTGAGTTAATATGGATTTAACTGTGGTGTCAGGAACCAGGGCAGTAGTGTGTGAATTCAGAGTGTAGAAGCGAAAATGCTTTACTGCCTTTACCACTGCATAAGCATGTTTCTCCATGTTTGAGTACTTCAGCGCATGAGCTTTGAGAGGACAACTCATGAAAAAAATGGGAGATTTCACACCTTTGTTCTGTTGAACCAGAGTTGCTGAAAGTGTGTGTTCAGAAGCATAACTATACACTATGAAATCCTTGGTGTAATCTAGACAAACGAGAATTGGGGTGCGGGCAATAGCAGTCTTGATATCTTGAAATGCCAATTTGCCTTCTCCAGTCCAGCTGAAGGTGGCCTTTCCCTTCATCATATTTACAATATGGCGAGTCTTCTCAGCAAACTCGGGAATGAACTTTCGTAAAAAATTTACTTTTTCGAAGAAAGAGTGAACTGCAGTCTTACTTGTAGGCAGGGTAAGCTCTTGAATAGACTTGACTCTGTCTGAGTCAATCTTTATGCCTCTCGGGACACAATGTGTCCGAAAAGTTTCCTTTCTGTTATCCCAAAGACAGACTTTTTGGGATTTAAAGAAATGCCATTCTGGCGGCAGCATTCCAGCACTTGTTGTAAATGGCGCATATGATTAGGGCAATGCTTAGAAAAGACTTAAATCATCCAGGTATATTACAATGAACTTACCCATTTCATCTTTGAAAGCAAGGTCCATTGCTCTCTGAAAAGTGGCGCCAGCATTTATCAGGGAAACGACATTTTTCGATAGGCAAAGGTGCCTCAAGGTGTGGTGAAGGCAGTCTTATGCTGGTCTGCTTCACGAACTTCAACTTGATTGTATCCTGAGAAGCCGTCCAGCATTGATAACATCTCTGAACCGGTCACTGTCTGAAGGACTTGATCCATGATTGGAAGATGATAGTTATCCTTTAAGGATGACTGATTCAAGTTCTTGAAATCCACACAAAGGCGAATTTTGTCATTCTTCTTTTTCACAGGGACTATGTTGGCAATCCGTGTGGAATGATGGATTGAAAAAATTATCCTAGCATTCAGCATTTTTTGTATTTCAGATAGAATAGTACCTCATATCTTCGGATTGTATTGTCTGGATTTTTGCTTGTAAGGCACTGAATCACTTTTGAGAGGAATGTCATGACGAATTTTTTCAGGCCTGAGTGACTTCAAATCATCATTAGAGTATGCTAGGACATTCATATATTAGCGGAGCATAGCAGTGAACTTGAACTATTTTTGAGTGCAGCGTTTTCCAATGTTCACCATTTTGGGATTTCCTTTGGTACCTAAATTTACTTGATCAAACTCCTGGGAGGAGCTTGAATCCGTTTGCTGTTATTTGATGAACCTGTCGTGTTTGTCAAACAGCGTCTCAAGGGAAACCAGGTCTTTTAGGATTTTGTTCCCTTTAAGTTGCATAAATTCTTTCCCTGCGTCTGAACTTGATTCAGGGGCTGGGTCAAGCTTCTGAAGTTCACTGCCTTCGAAGTGCAGTTGTTCAAAGCTGTCTCTTTGCTCCAGGAAGGCAATGATTTGATTGTCATTGTTAAACACCTACCAATGACTGGCATTATCAAGTACACTTGGTCGAAAGACCAGCTCGATAATGTACTTGTCTCCTTTGAAGTCTAGGTGAGGAATCAAGAGAGTTGTTGAAACAACGAATGCATCAGCTTTGTCATTGAATTTCCTGGGTATGGCGGAGATGTTGAAATCATCAAAGCTTTCAATTTGATCCCAGACTAGATTGCGGTAGTGGCGCAATCTCTCATTTTTGGTTTGATACTTTTTACCTGACAAACCACCAGTTCATCATCTCCTTTGGCATGAAGGAGTTTGATGCCTTTGTCTTGAGTAGCCTTCAATCCAAGCAATAGAGATTCATACTCCGCTGTGTTGTTGGTGTTGCTAAACTGCAACTTGTATGAAGAAGGATAAATATCTTCTTGAGGAGATATCAACACAATACCGGCGCCTGAACTGGTAGAGGAGCCGCTGCCATCGAATTCCAGAATTCATACCTCATTAGACACTGATAATTTCCTAGACTCTTCTTCGTTTGGAGGGGGAGATTCTTCTACTCTTGTACTGCGCTCCACCAATCCTTCTGCTGTTCCATCTGAACCAATTTTCAAGTTGACACATCCGAGAATTTCATCAGACGCCTCGTAGACTTCCTTCGTGGATAAAAAGTAATTAGCCATGCATAAAGACTCAAACAGAATTTGAGCTTCAGGGGCTGATGTTTGAGTGACAACATATTTCGCCTCCTCAAAAAGCAATCTCTGCATAATGCCTTTCACTAGGATTCTCGCTTCGGATAGGTCCATGCTTAATTCGCCACCAACATCTTTGCAGAAATTTCGTCCAAAAAGGATGCCGTATGATGCTGGGACGTCGGCCACAAGAACAGTCATTTTGATTTTCTTGTTTGGGAATGCTGCAAATGCAAATCGGGGGTGCTTGATTTGTTCCAGCAGTGGCACTTGTTTGTTCTCGATGGAAAAACATCTCCCAAATGTCTTGGTCAGTGTGAGACCAAGGGATTCCGCCACTTTGGCAGGGATGACATTGTTAGATGCACCGGAATCAATGATGCAATTGTTCAATTGGTGTCCATTTATTAGCAGGGAGACAAAATGGTTCAGTCTTCTCAGGAGCAGCAGGAGTAATGACAAGGTTATTCCTGGTGGATGTGTTCTTGGGGGATCACGAGTTACCTTCAGAATCGCTTGTCCTACAAGGACGGTTTAGTTTTTTACACATTGAACCAACTTGTCCAACTGCTCAGGGTTGGACTGCAGGAGTTCAAATTCAGACATTTGAATTTTGGTTTTCTTTATATGGTCAATTATGTCAAATGTTTGAAATGAACTAAGAACAGAGGATGAGAGTTCATCCTTTTAGTTTTTGGGAGGGGGAGGACTGGTCTGCGAATTTGAAGTAGGTGTAGGGATGTTTGATGTATTTACATTTCTTGCAATCTCTGGGTCCTTTGGTTGGAAAGACAGAGTGGTCCCCCGCTTAGCAATTGAAATTGCTGGTTGAGGTTGCTCCTTTGTCTTCTCTTTATCAGCTTGCTGCGCTGACTAGTTCTTGGACCGGGTAAAAACAACGTATGATCCCTCAACTGCTTTACCTTCACTTTTGGGTTCATTTTGGTAATTGAGGAAATCAATGTTGGAGTTGCCAGCTAATTCTTCTTCTCCTTCTGTGAAGAGATTAGCGTCATCTTCTGGGTTCAACTCAGGCTGGAAAGAGAAATCAGATTCTGCTTCAAGATATCCGATTGCTGAATTGGTTGGAGGCGCTTTAATGGCCAATTTTTCTTGAGGGGGAGGAAGACAATTTGGCTGCTCTTGATTCCTGACAGCATGGCCTTGGTATGATTGATTGGGGAATGTCCTCCTTGGTACATCTCTGTATGGAGTAGATGACATCCCTTGCACCATTTATTTTCTAAGAGCTAGTAACTCATTTGCCAGCTTCTGCACCATTGGATCAGTGGTGACTATAGGTGAGTATTCAGAAGATAAAGGGGATTTACCTTTGTTAGGATATTTTCTTATCTTTCCTGTCAAGATAAAGTCATCTTCTACCTCAATAGCCAAATCTTGAGCAGCAGCAAGGTCTATGTGGCTAGCCTGTCTCAGCAGAAAACTCACTTTAGGCAGCTGTGAGTTGATGAAGAAGCATTTAAGGTTTTTAGGTGTTGGCTGAGCAATTGTAGGAATTCGGTTTCCCAGCTTGTCAAACTTGGCAATGAAATCCCTCAGGTTCATGAGGTTCTTTCTTCATCTGTGTGAGTTGGGCCAGTAAAGCATGCGCATCTTCTGCAGGCTTGAACTTGGCTTCAAATTTAGTTTTAAGAGTGATTCAGTTGGTCATAGTCTGGGACTGTAGATGGTAGAACCAGTTTGTAGCAGCGCCTTGCAATGTTTCCACAAACAACCTGACTGCTACGTTTTCATATTTCACTCCTATCACACCACAAGCTATGCTGAAGGCAACAATATATTCATCAGGGTGAACTTTTTCATCACCAAAGAATTTGGAGAAATTCTTCCTTGAACTGGGTGGTAGCTCATGTAGAGGTGGGGTTAGATTGAGTGGGCCAAAAGATTTACCTCAGGGGCTTTGAACTGCCATGATTGGATAATAGAAAGGGGGGATAACAAATCTGGATGGAGTATGTATAGGCAAAGCTCTGTTAACAACAGAAAATGAAGCTTTGCCTTATGTTGGTGACCTGGTATGGGCAGGAGGAACACTCCTGGATCGTTGAACTTGAAGTTGGGGAGGGAACAAATCGAAATTGCTCTGCTACACCAACTCAAAAACAGGGTCAACAACACTTTGGGCTCTCTGGTTTTTGGTATAGCGTGGAGTTGCCAGATTATAAAGTAAAAATGAGAAAGAACTGGCCCTGCTTCAGCTTGAAGCTTGAGGCTTCAAACTGCGTGCTCTTCTCCAACGGAGTCACCAAAAAATTGTTGGGTGAATATTTTGTCAATCAGCTAACTGATGAGCAAAATAGGTCTTTTCAACCACAGCAAGGGAGATTGGTCGGCCAAATGTGCAGGCTTACTGCATTAGAGGTGGACAAATCTCTCCTCTCATCAAAGGGAGGTTCCCTATTAAATATGAAGACGCTATATACTATATATATAAGTAGAAAATAACACTCAGGGGTAGGATAACACCATCAATCTCTTTTTTTTCAGATATGATGTTCACAAACAAAAGAGAAAATCCTGATGAAAACACTGAAGCCACTTCTCTTTTTTCAGAAGTGATTTTGCAAGAAACAGTAGGAGTTCTTTCAGGTAGTGACAAGTAACTGGTATCAAAGGGCGTAGTAACCAGCAGGATGAAGTGTAACACAAAGTCTACACCTCAACTGCCTAAAGAGTGAAATATGGACAATGAGGGCACAAAGTCGTCTCAAGGTCCTTTTCACAGAAACAAAAAACAGACAAACACACTAAAGACAATTGCAGATAGCACAAAGTCTTCCCACAGTTGGCTTCAGGACACCTTCTTGATTACTTCTACTAGTTCTGCTTATATCATTAACTGGACAAGAACACATTCAAAAGACATAAGAACAATCTCCTAAAATGACACAAGCTATAACAGCACAAAGTCTGAAAGTAACTTGCTTTCTCATTCAAACAAAGAAATGTGATGGACAATCTGAGCTCAAAGTCTCAGTAATCGCCTCTCAATTTTGGTAGAGTTTTGCTTCTATAATGGAAAGATCTCTTTAAAAATAACACAAGAGATTACAATATATGGCAGCCAAGGAAGGCTTGGCGTTTTTTTCAATGGAACGGCTCATACTGCGGTCAATGCCTTGAATGCATTTCAATTTTGTCAATGGACCATGCTTGGAACAGTGTATCGGCCTTAAATGTGGCATGCCCATTCATCTCATCTGTCTCCTCCAAAGTATAAGGTGTTTGGTCATTTTCTGTTGTCTGCGCAGCTGTCCACTTTGCCTTTACTTTCTGGAAGAAAATACAGGGCGCGTCCTTGGTTTGGCATGCTCAGATGACTACTTGGTGAACTGTTTCACCTACTGGGAATAACTCCCTTGTAGATATTTTTGATCTTTTTTGTATTGTTCTCTCTTCCCTGTAGCAATTTGAGCTCTTGGGCTCTTTTTTCAGCAGGTCGCTTGGTTTATTTTTCAAATTCCGCGCCATATTAAAAAATTAACAGATATTCTATTACCTTAAATTTGACGTCCGTCAGGTCGTCAATGGTTGCTGATTTTTTGAACTATATTGAACCATAAACCTTTGAACCTGTGAAAGTTCATTGGTTCATTGGTTCATCAGTTCATGCGGCCTTTATCAGTTCCCTGGTTCAATCGCTTCCTTTGTTCTTTGGTTGAACCATCCCTTTGAACTGGTCTCTGGAATCATCTGTGTTCTTCCTTTGCTTTGCGCTGTCTTTGAACCATTGAACCTGTGAACCATTGAACTTTGAACTCTTTTGGTTCAAGGTTCAATCGGTTCATTGGTTCATTCTTTGTTCCATTGTTTTTGGCAAAGTCTTTTGATGCCTTGAAATTCCTTCGGCTCTTATGTCTTTGGAACATTCCGAAGGGAAGGTGTCCCTTCGGGCTTTGAGAAAGGTCCTTTTCTGGGTGCCGAGAGCCCCTCCGCAAGGGTACCTGCCCTTCGGAGTCCTTCGGGCGGTCATCAGGTTCATTTCTTTGGAGAGTCTTTGGGTTAATTCCTTCGGACAAAATGTCCGAAGGAAATCTTTCCTTGGCTTCGTCCGCTCTCCTTCGGACAAAATTCCGAAGGAATTCTTTCAGACTTTTTGTCCGAAAAAATTCGCTTTGTCTTTGTGAAATTCTTCCCCGAAAAATCTTTCCGAAGGAATTCTTTCTTTTCTGCCTTGTTCACTTTTCCGAAGAAAATCTCATCGAAGGAATTCTTTCAGTTCCTTTACATGGTAATTTCCTCGGACAAAAATCCGAAGGAAATCTTCCCTTTCGGCCTTCTCTTTGATCTTTGAACCAATGTTCCCTGCCCTCCGCAAGGGCACTTGCCTTTAGTTCATTGCCCTCCGCAAGGGTACTTGTTCCTTCGGCTTTGGGGCAGTCCTTTGAACCAACCGTTTGAATCGATCGATTGAACCAACTTTGGTTCAACGGTTCAACGGTTCAATCTCTTTATCGGAATCTTTTGCTTTGGCTAAGTCTTTTGACCGTTTGAACCAACCGCGCGTTGAACATTTGAACCAAAATGGTTTAAGGTTCAACGGTTTAATGGTTCAAGCCTTCTTCTTTTCGTTAAGTGTTTTGAAGCCGTTGAACCTTGAAGCGGTTGAACTTGTTGAACTTTTTGTTGAAGCGCTTAACTCATTTAAGCTTGCCGACGTCGTTGAACCTTTGAACCATTTTGGTTCAAGGTTCAATGGTTCAATCTTTTGTTTGAAGCTTGTCGATGAACAATTTTGGTTGAACCAAGGCATTGAACCAATATTGAAATTGTCTAAGTGTTGGAAACTTGCCCCTTTGAGAGAGCTCCCCTGTTGAAGCCATTGAACCTGCTAATCCCTTAACTGAAAAAGCTTGAATAATGAAGAATTTGAATGCTCAGAACAAATTTTTGAGAAGGGAAGAGGTAATTTTGGTCTGTAGGACCAAAATAGTTCATATGTTGTCCCAAAATGAATGACAGATTTTGGGAACAACAAATCCTTATTTATAGAATTACATAAGAGGAAGGGAGAAGAGAGAAACAAGAGAGATAGAGACCAAAAAATGGCTCCATGCTTGGAGAGGGATATAACGTTGTGAATAGTTATACACTATTGATGAATAGTGGTGAATGGTGAAAGTTGTCTCTCTCACATGTGCCAAAAATGTAATCAATCACCTTTTGGCAAAGATCTCTTTCATGTGACAAATTTGTCTATCTCCCACAAAAGACAAAAGCTCATCAAACAACCTTTTGACAAAACTCACCTACCATGTGCCTCCAAGTTAAAGAGTAGAATTGCCTTTTTGGCTTATCTCCATGTGCATGCAAGAAATATGCCCCACATTCAAATCACCTTTATGTGACTTAAGTCTATCCATTTCCATCAACTTTTCTCCATGTGCATCTAAGGATGAAATGTGCCTCATTCCCACCTATGCACATAAATAGTGAAATATGCCACATCGCATGTGACATGGATATTGGCTTCATATCCTAACACTTTCAAGAGGATCTCCAATCTTGGCAGCTTTGAGAATAGAAGTAATAATAAAGAGATTTTTTTTGATAGTTTAGAATGGCCAATCAACCAATTTTTGCACTGATTCTTGGGATGGTCACCCATCTATTATCACCTAGTTCCCTGATTTGAAGTCTTTAATGGAAGTTCTTCATAGTAAAGGATGGGACAAAATTGCTCATTACAGTCAATCGTGTAGGTATTATTGGGAGGTTGGAAATCGATGGGTTCCTTCTGAGGAGTGGCCAGTTCAGTTGGAAGATCAAAAGAGGATAGTAGATTCTATTTTACAGTCAAGATCTTCCTCATGCTTTAAAGTTCCGTATGTAATACCTTGGGGGACTAATGCTACAGGAAGTTACTCTATTTCAGATGGATATGCATCCCTGTGCAATCTAAAACCTCATCCTTTACAATATATATTTAAAAAACTTTCGCAGGAAAAACTCTGGCCAAAAGTTACCTTCTTTGTCTGTTTGTCATTAAGATGAAGAATCCTAACAGGGGACATGCTAATAAAAAGAGGATATAATAGACTATATAGATGTGCAATGTGCTTCGCTGATGAAGAAACCATTATTCATTTATTTATACAATGCCCCTTCGTGATACAAATGTAGCGATGTCTTGCTACTTTATTTCAGATTCCTTGGAATGGAATTTAGGGTCTAGAACAACCTTTGAGAGAATGGGTGAAGCAACATACGACTAGCCAAAATTTGGAATCAGTCTTATGGAATGGGATAACTCTTCTTCTTTGGAATGCATGGAAGGAAGAATTTTTCAGCAAGAACGTAGGGACTTCTCTTTTGTTTGGGGAACGATAAAGATGAATATTGCTGAATCTATTAAGTACAAATTAAACTTTCTCATAACCTGTGTGCACAATGGATCAATCTTACTAGAATTTTATCTCTTAATCTAGGAAATAATCAATAGTGTGCTTCTAAAACAAGGAGGGAATCTAAATGTGAAGGTAAATGGTCAAATCCTCCATGTGGCTTTGGGAAGTTGAATACAGATGGAGCTTCGAGAGGAAATCTAGGTCAAGCAAACATGGGGGGAATAGGTAGACTTTATGATAGATCAGTGATCTTTTTCTTTTTAGAAAGACTCAGTTATGCAACGATTAATTTGCGGAAATTAACGCTGTTTATAAGGTCTACAAGTAGTAATTAAAGTTGGGTGGAAAAGGATTCGGGGGGAATCTGATTATCTAATAATTATTAGTCTCTTATCCAATTCGTCATTGAAGAAGGGCAAAAACTGGGAAATAGCTAGAGAGCTGGAAAAAATACAACAGTGGAAGGTTACATTTCAAGAGATCTATTTCATCCATGTTCCTCGACAATAGAATAAAGTAGTTGATGCCTTAGCAAATTGGGCTTTGGAGAATAATAACATTTTCTGCTATGGTCTCCCACTAATATGGTGGCCCACTAAGCTCCAAGAAGATTTCCAATAGATTTTAGACTTAGATTGACTTCATGTTTATGGCTGATGTGATTAGATATGTTTCTTGTGCCAAGATGAGGACTAATAGTTTTCATCCTTGGCATGGTAGAATTTGTATATTTGAATTACTCTTTGAATTAATATGATTTTTCTTTTTTTTTTTTAAAGAAAGAAAGTGAAGGAGACAGAGCATTTGCATCATACATTTCTATGTCACTATGATTTGAAGATTTTGTACCACCAAGAAGCATACATACACGATTGTTTGCATAAGTCAATGAGTATAAAACATTAGCAATAACAGGGTCTTGAGAAATGACCATGCGACGGAGCACACTTCTATAAGCATCTTCTTGCGAGACATACATTATACTTGCCATTTCTTGAGAGTGATTCATTGTATACTTATTAAAGTGCACATCAAGGGGTCGTATTGCCTTTTGAATGTATTGGAAAGAGTTTTTAACATTGACAATGTTGCGAGTAGCCAAATATCTATTATTCATATTACTAATTCTAGCATGTGCTTTATCATTCATAAATTCACTCATGGAATCCTTATATGACTTGTCATCATTGTTATAACCAATTCCCTATTTATCTTTATGAACAATTGGAAGACTAGGCTCTACTAACCTTGCTTTTTTTCCTTAAGTCCTTTACCACTATATCCCATTTCCAAATCCATATTTTTTCAAGGATGTTTGAATAAGACTAGCACCTTTATCATTTCTATTTGTAACACAACAATCATTCTTCTCTGGTTTTTGTCCTTATTTTCACTTGCTATTACCTTTCCATATGTTCAATATTTTTGAGGTTACATAAAGAGCTCCAATATCAAACACACTCGTATCATCTCTATATTCCCCGAGTGCTATTGGTGTGAAATTTAGCTTGGATAACTTTTCATCAATGTGGTAATCATTCTCTTCAATATCTTCTTTAACATTACCACATTCACTAGATTCAAACGTTTGCGCTTGGTCCATTGGAACAATTCTTTGAGGTGCTACTATAGTTGGTTGACTCTAAATCAGGTGAGGCACAATAGCATCCTTGGGCTCAATCATTTTACAATGTCTAAATGGTACATCATTTGCAGGACATGTATAGATAACACCCTCATGTATAAACTTCAAACATCTATGTAATGTAGATGGGACAACACCCAAATCATGAATCTAATGTCTCCCAAGTAAAATGTTATAGTTCACATCATTGAATGTTACTCGATTCTGTGGCTACAACCTTAGGTACAAGGGATATATTCAATGTAATTGCTCCAAGAGCCTTTCTTGGTAGATTGTCGAAACTGTTAATGATCATTTATGAGTTTGTGAGGGCTTGTCTTCCAATTCCAAGTTGCATAAGAAAGGACTCACTACAAATGTTTAACCCTTAATCATTATCCACCAATACTTTTTTGACCCTTAGGTTATTGATTTTTACTTAAATATGCAAGGGTAAATGTTGATACACAATAGTTTTCGGAGGTTACTCACCATGCTCAAAAGTAATAAAGTTCTCACCATCTGTCGAAGATCTAACAATAGAAGCAAAGTGAGAGGGCCGAGTATCACTTCGAAAAGTACTGTCTTCTAAGGCCCTTATAAATGATATCTTTGTAAATATTGGATCTTGTATGTATTTATAAAATGAATATCTTTGTTTGAGTATTTTTTAGTAGATCTACAATATTATAATCTTTAGAAGCTTGCAATCAAAGCTTGAGAGCTTGAGGGAGATTAGGAAGGATGGGAGGGTTCTATGGCATTCTTGGCTTGAGGTTTCCTTGTTATGGTATGGTTAACCTCCTAATGTATCATCATGCATTGCTCATTGGGAATGGGAACTCCTATCAATCTCTTCCATCATTATCAAGGGTAGCAAGACATAAACATGAAGCACTATCATAATTGTATGAAACAATCTTGGAACATATGCAAGCATTCTATGATATACCATTGAAAAGCAACATCTGAACATCATTAAACATCTATACCATAGTTACTAGGTTTGGAAATCCGAATGCATTCGGGAGGCCAAAAAAATGCGGAATGCGGAATTCTTGAAAAAGTTCGAAAAAAAATCGATTCGGAAAAAATAATAATATATATATATGCAAAATATAATAATACCCTGATGTTGCTTATGCTCGTATGTGCCTCCTTGGTCTCGACTCTCGACTCTTGACGTCAACACTCAGTTGAGCTCGCGAGTCTCCACTCAAATGAGATCGTTTAACGTCACCACTTCCTTGCTCTCACCGTCGTCGGTACCGTCGACATCCTGCCTTGAATCCAGAACAGTGTTTGCAGTTCGCTGCCACACTAGTCTTTTTTTTAGGGTTTTGAACTTTTTATCTTTTTAATCATAGTCACAAGGTTTGAGTTAGACAACGATAAAATTCGGTTCAAATTCGACAATCAATAAAAATCGACTTTAAATTCAAACAATAAAATATAAAATAATAAAATATTGATTAAAATTTAAAATAAATATAAATTAAAAAATAAAATAAAATCAATTAAAAAATATTTATAAATTAAAAACCCTAAAATAAAATATTGTCGTAGACACAAGTTGCCAAGTGATGGGTATGGGTACGGGTATGAGGAGATGGGCACGGGTATAGGGACGCCATTTTTTGAAAAATAGGAGACGGGGGTACGGGGA